>KZ308370.1:320506-389643 GCA_000376725.2 Ladona fulva
CCTATCATATCTCAAATGTATTAGTCAAAATTTTACCATTCATAATCTCTATTTCCTTCAGTTTCGTATCACCTTTTATTTTTGCGTTAGTTATGTTTATTTATATATATTTAATCTCAACCTTTTATACAATTAATTCTTCCATAAACTTACTCCCCGTCTCCTTTCTTGAAAGATTTAGGCTAGGTATTTTAATGTTACTTAAAACTGACTTAAACTATATTAAACTTAAGGCTTGGTGTGATAAAGTTTTATTTTAGTGAAGATTATAACTAATCTCCAACATAAAAGACGAATGAGCATGGATACTAACTACAATCTTCACTTTAACAAACCATTATAATACCGGGCCCTAAAGGGAACATTAATTAAAATTTTAAGTATACATTACATAACCAGGCCTTACAATTTATAACTTAATACTTATTTGCGCATAAGCGTTCCTCATTTCTTGATTTGCACAGTATGTTTCCAATTATAATATTTTATATCCTTGCAGTCTTTCAATTTTTTAGCCGGAACGTACTTTTTTATGACTATTTGAAGGATAATTTTTAAATTATTCCTTACCTTCTCGATATCAGATCAATATATCCACATGTCTTCTTCCAATCCACAAACTTCTTCTGAAGGTAATCGCAGAAAGCATATAAATTTACCCCGTGAGAATTATCAACCTTCTTTATTGTATGTTTAAAATATCCCGTTTACTTCCCTAATTCCTAGCATTATTTCGCTGTCAGCAAGTAATCTATTTAAATAAGTAGAAATCAATTGTGTTAGTTTGTTCACTACCTTGGCAAATCTTCCACCGACCGCACCAGAATTTATCAGAAACTAAGTATAATCACCTTAATTTTCTAGTCTTTTCAAACAACGCCTTTCACAGCCTGCCAGCAGTAACGACTTGAAATTTTAGTTGACCAATTTTGTCTTCTGCGCAAGAATTTCCTATTCCAAATCACTTGAGATCATAATTCTGTAACGTTTTGAAACGTAAGAGAAAACTGCCTCGTTACCAGCTCTATCTCTTCTGTAGACTTCAAACGATTAATGATGTATTGCTAATGAGCCTACTTCTTCCAATTATGATTGTCACAACACATAAAATGACAATCTTCACCACTTTAATTATGTTAAATGAACGAAAAGATAAAATGAAAGAGTTTTATGTATAATGATTTTTTTAACTCAACGGTTAAGTGACAAAAATGTTCATATTTTTCATATTCACTGATAGCTTTCCTAAAACCTTTCGTTGAATCTGTAATTGTAGCGTGTTATTTTTAAAAATAACTTCCACTTTTATCACGCTTTTTGTTACCTTTCTTTCTTTAGTTCTTGAACAAACAGAGCAGCTCTGGAAGGCCCTTCCTAAGTAGAATGCCCTTTCACCTCAACTCAGGGACACATCCGCTGCGTTCCCGAGGAATGCGAGGGTTTTTATTTTACATTAGAAACTCAGACGTCCCCCACTAATTCTTTCGCCAGTCACTAATGAAAATCTTGCCTTTTTATTCCATCGCACGCGTGGGCTCCGTATGTATTGTAGGTATTAATACAAGACATGTTCAAATAGTGGAATAAAACAGCTGGACGCCGACATTCATCGTGAAAGTACGGTGACCATCGACTCAGTCTCATACTTGTTAAAAGATGTTTTCCAACTATTGTCACCCCTCTATGAAGTATTGGAATAACCGTGCCGTACACAGGGGACCAACTCATACGGACGTGTTTCTGAACGCTACGCTCCATCATCGCCCGTGTAGAAGATCTCGCTCGTAAAAACGCTGTTTCACGGCACGACGAGGATATCCGACGTGGAGTCTTTGGCTGAAGAGAAACGACAACTGAGCGATTCTCTTGAGAAGAACGGTTACAACATAAAATCATTGAGAAAACAACGAGGATGAGGAAAACTACCACCAACGATAAACGATTCCTATGCCTCACTTCTTTTCGATTCAGGGACAGACTAAAGAATAGCTAGTCCCCTGTAAGCTAATTGTATATGATCATACCCGTGAGTTTTTGTATTTTTTGATTAGAAGAAAATTTTCAATCCACTCTTCAGAGATGTAACTGAATTCTTAGTGATGTTTGTTAAATGCGTTATGTTCTGCAAATATGAGCATGTACAGGTAACCTGCCGTGGCGGCGTTTGGTTTGCGTGCTAGCGTTCCGGTCTCAAGATCCTGGGTTCGAATCCCGGCTAATTGGAATTTACTGGTTAGGGAATAGTTGTTTGCCATCGTCAATTTTAATAATTATTCAATTGGATTGAATCAGGGTCATCTTCCTTTTTCCAGATATAATAATGTCCTTGGACGTTATTATATCTAGAAACAAAGACATTATTTCTTGAAAAAATACGTTATTATTTATAANAAAATTAATTAGGTTGACCGGAATGCATAGAATAATCATATGAATGAAATTAAATTCATTGCCTCTCTATAAGCCAATTCCTCTAAATCTCGAATGAATCAAGTAGGCTAGGTGGTGCAGTGCGCCGCATGTACATACTAAATCAATTCATATAGTTCCAAGACTAGTCAAACTAAAATTGGAAAAGGTTGGGAATAAAATGAAAAATCTCTTTTGCCTTTAAGTCTGAATTTTTAATGAAATGTTTAAATGAAAAATCAGTCTTAAAGGCAAAAGAAAAGTCTGATTTTTCATTTTTCTTCACAATGGAAGATTACCACGCAATCGAGGCAGGTTTAGTTGATTCTATAGGAGTAAGTCATAAAGTCACAAATTCATATTTCGCAAGAAGCAAACGGAATTAAAAATGGATGTGATAGGAACTCCCATATAGTGAAATATTTTAATTCAATTCTCTATCTTCCAGATCCCAGTTTAATCACTAATCTATTAACACTCCTAGATCTTCCAATTTCCGTGGACTATTTGACGCTATTATAAACTGAATGTTTAAAATGCGTAAGATAAAATCCATATCACTAAACAAATTGGACGTTGTTTCTAAATGACGGAAAGTATGATGGTTCGGTTTGAGAGTAGAAAAATGGTTTGCAATAAGTGTGACTCGTTCCCTGAACCGGAATCAAAGTCAAACCCCTGAAATATTAGTGGAGCGGCAATTCAATACGTGAGTCAATAAAAATACTAAACTGTTCTCTTCAGTGCTAATTTATCATTTAAAATTCACGATCAAGATGTAATGAGGTCAGTTGATAAGACTAAATATTTGTAACCGCTTTATCAGAGGTAGTCAATCGAGTGTCAAGGAGGTGGGTTTTTTTGCACTAATTTGTTTGTTGCTGAGTACTGTTGCGTGATGTGGAAAACAGAGGAGTATTTGATCTTGTACATGGAGCGCGTACAACGTAGAGTGGCTTAGATAGCAGTGTATCGAAAATTATCAAAACCATTAAGGAAAGAAGAACCGAGTATCGGCACTAGCTTTTCGAAAAATGTTCACGTGATCTTCATGATGCAGTACGCAACATCATTCCTGTACTCCACGAACGCGATTTTCGAAGCCACATGACAAAGAGATATCGCGAGATTGAAGAGAGAACGGATAGCTATTATTGGTTTCTTTTTCCAGAAAGTATTGGACACACGATTCAGATAGTTAATTATCCATCTTTTCTTTTCCATCCTTTTCCCTTAATCATATGTTGGTTTTGGGGGTACTAATGTAAATGCTAATTAGAGTAAGATCTGTATTCGAGTCCAGGTTGCGTCGACTTTTTCACTCATAGTATTTGTTGGGTTTCACGCAGAAATGCAATTCATCGAAAAATCCCAGGTATGTCCTTTAATGAAATCAAGTTCCTACTTGAAGACTTGTGTGTACACAGGTCTAACGCTTCGGATAGTTTCTTTCACATGAGTCACGTTTAGACTTTCAGGCTTCTGTGATTCACATAGTGGTGGGTCAGAATTTTTCTATGTGGCGGCTACCGGCGATTCACAGCGCATCATTTTTTACGTCGAACCAAGCGGGCTTTCTCGATCATGTGAGCTACAGATATTATGATACATTTATGTAGATGTATTCCCACAACATGGAAAATACGTACCTGTCTGTATGAACGTAGAAAAGTTTTTCGATTTGTAAAAATCCAGCAACATGCGTGAGTGATTTAACTTGGATATACTGTCAATCAATCTGGTCGAATCATATTCATATTAAAGGTTTCTGTACAATTTCTCTCTATTTAGACTAGTAAAAAGCAAAGTAAACCCATTTGAAATTATTCTAATCTACTAGTGATTGATATAGCTGGAGATGCAACCTCCTTAGCGGTAATTATTCATTTGTGTGGTGGTGGAATAATTCAAGTTTTTACAAACAAGCAGTAGAAAAAACTGAAGTAGAAGCGCCGGCAATATTTCTCCAAAAAGAATATCAATCTTTAACGCCGCGACTCACCCTGAACTGAGTTGCGGCATAGACTCTATGGACATAGAAACCTCCCGAATTCTTACTCTACTCTTCCAACCAATAGAACAACGACTCACACCAAAGTAACAGCCCAAAGACAAATGTATGTCCAAATACATCCGCCGAAAGAAAATGCCAGAGAAAAGTGTCGGGTATGTGCGTCAAATGTTAAACCGAAATTATCTAAGAATAAAATATACGAGTATATTGGTGACAACGGAAACCAACATTTCAAAAGTAGAAAAAAGATCGGCGTAACCTTAAAAGGAAAACCGGAGAACTATCAATTTGAAAATTCTATATCACTAAATAGGTGAAAAAATACGATAGTTAAAAAGCTAAGAAGGAAAGAATAAATCTTAATGAATCATACTTGTTTATGAGGAGTCTTGCTTCTTTCAAGTATGGCCCTATATTTATCTCCTGCAACTTTGATTCTGTATTATTATTATTTAAGGAGCCTACGAGCAGATTTCTTGGGTAAAATTTTAATTTCAATTTTCTGTGATTCACTGTATATGAAATACTGTACTGTATATGTAATTGAAAATTATATGTTATGCTTCCGCATGGCACATACTTTTCAAAAGCTATCTTGTCATTCCTATGGATTCCTGGACCTTTGGTCCTCTGATGGACCCATGACCACCCTTTAAAAGGTTTCTTAGAAGAATTTAGCCGTGGGGCTCTTCCTCCGCTAATTACTCAAATTCTGAGTGTTCAAAAAAAGACTAAAATTAAGGTCAGAAGAAGGGAATAAGAAGTCTCAATCTATTCCTTTTATAAAGACGTCTTATTACTATTATTATAAAATGCAAAGATGAAGATGAAAGAATGGACTGTTATCCATTTTGATCACTGAAGGCAATGATATTGACCGTTTATATCCAAGTAATAATCGCAAACAATGAAGTCTAAGCACAGCTTAGATTTCTTCTTCTAGATATTTCCAACTATAAATTATTCGATTCTATATATAAATTATATCAATATTAAATACTATTTCAACTTGATGGAAGGCGTTAATATACCTTTCAGTATTACTTTAGCTTAATCGATCCAGCATACAAGCAGACAACATACGATATATTTGCTTTCCACTGCTGTCATTGGGAACTTCAAATTTTACTCTAACTTAATATCAACTTCTGCATGATTTTTTTAAGTATTACTGACACAAATTTCTCTGCTTCGGTCACTCTTTGTGAGTAACTTAAATATTTATTCTTAATGAAAAACATTTGTAAGTAATATAACCAATATCTATCCATAATGGAAATAAAACTTGTCGTACATTTCCAGAGTAGAAGTCTGCTGTTGAAGTGTATCAGAGTTTTTATTTCCATTATTATGGCCCTCCGCGAAGTCACGCCTTCGCATATAGTTTATTATAATACCTATCCATCTTTATCTAAGAAACTTTCTTTTAAGTGAGTAAAACAATTATTTTCCGTATCGATTCCAATACACTGAGTTGATTTTGAATACGATAAAGTCGTTTGACAGATATGAAGAAGCAATATCGCCTTTCGAATATGGGAAGTATCTCCTTTGTAATAACCGATTGTGAAATAAAAAACGAATTTGGATACATTCCCCGAACTTTCCAAGGGATTGGCTATCTTTTCCACATACAACCGATCTTATTGGTTAGTAGCGTAGGATCACGTCAAAGGAAACCGGAAAATCCGAGCGAGGAAGGGCACTTTTTCGAAAGGAAAGAGGTTGGTTTAAAAAAGAGAAGATTTGGAAAGCAAACGCGCTCGATTCTCGGAGAATATTTTGAGAGACTATCAACCATTCGAGCCATAGGTAACACGCTGGTTATTCTTCGAGTTAGTGTTAGTTTCAACGTGGGAATGAAAGCTCCACAAATGACTTATCAGCCGAAAAACTTTTCAAGTTTCAGAAATTCAGGACATTTTCATATCTCCGTTTCAAGTTTTATCTCCGGATTCATTTATGAATTGCCTCTGTCCTGGCTTTATATCTGTGGTACCTCCTTTTCAGGTTCTCTTAATTCTGACGCTGTATTGAATTAAGGAAGATACTCTTTCTTTCTTTAACTAATTATGCTAAATCAATTCATATAGTTCCAAGACTAGTCAAACTAAAATTGGAAAAGGTTGGGAATAAACCGAAATATAGTCCGAAATTTTAGCCAGCAAATCGATAGGTATGGTGATAGGCATTTCTGAGAAGGAATTCTATATTACGTCAACCAAGATCACCGAATGCTATTGATCCGCAGGTAACGTTGTACCAAAAACATAGAAGGGTCAGGGTACCAATTTATCATAGTCAACTACCGCAAGTGAGCTTACTAAACTACATGGCGCGTCTCTTTTGCGTGCTGAGCATTACCCGAGAGTCGAAACTCCTATGCTGTTTACATTATCTATGCGCATTACTTAGTGAGGTATTTTTTCAGGTGTAAAAGTTCACAGTAGTGACACCAACTATCATACATAGTAGTAGCATCATACCAGTAGTAGTAGTTTTCATATGACACGTCTTTTCATCTCGTATATACCTCCAAATCTAGCCGAAAACTGAGAAAAGTATCGCTGAGCCTCCAGTGAAATTTGAATCGGTTTGCAGTGCTAGAGAAAAGACAGAGTACTTTTCCTAGATAATTGGCCCTTTCTACATACGCGTTGTATCCAAAAGTACGTACCGGGATGGCGAAATTCCTTAGATATTACTAACCCAACCCATTTCGCATCCTCTCGTCCCCCACTCCCCCTTCCCACTTCCCACCTAAATTCCCTTTCACAATACTCGATTCCTCTACACTCCCTCGTCCATAAACCTCCTCTCCCACCTTTTACACATATCCTTTTACTTCTTTAACCTCCACCCACGCTCTCACCTTCCTGCAGCATCCTTTTAATTCTCTGCACCCCTCCTCTCTCTACATCCTTCTCCACCTACGCCTTCTCTCCCTCCTCACTCATCCACTTCCATTCATACGAACAGGCCCTCTCTCTTTTCTTGCCTGCAAAAGGGCGAAGCGTCACGACATGCTCCCGGCGAACACGACCCGTGGTCAGGCATCACGCCCCTCCGACGTTCCCTTGCTATGGAGCACACATGCTCACTATCACATTCTCACTTGCCGCTCCGGACCAATGAAGACGTTTGTCCACTAGGGAATATTAGGATTCTATCTCAAGATTAAATCCATTTTGGTATTCGATGGTATCACACAGGGAGCGAATATTTGACGCTTCTAATAAACTGACTTCTCAGACCCAGTCAGCTACCATCTTTCTTCCAGTCCCCAGTTACTCTATCTTATTCCAGCCAAAACCATTCCGTAAGCAAACTGGCATTCACGAACCTGAAGTGGGTGAAATCTAAAGGATCTATTTCATATAAAACACAGGTTTATTCTATAATATCGGTAACTTTACGGTAACTAACCGGTAACTTAAGGTGCTGATAAATGATCCAAACAAAGTCGCACGCACGTATCCGAAATGGTTGGAATCTTGAGGTTTCATTTCACCTAAAACACCGTTTGCTTCTCTAATATCGGTTGCTTTACGGTAACAAACCGGTAATTCAAGGTACTGATACATGATCCAGTGCTTTCCCGGTGAATTTCTCGGATAAAGGCGTCTCAGGTCTTCAGCCGGGTTTTTGAGGCTCCGATATTACGATACTCAAGACTAAACTTTTCACTTTAATAAACACCGGCGGCATTTCCTTTTTTCGAAATTTTCCAGTCAGTTACACTACATAGCTCTCATAGCTATACATAGTCATCGGACTTTTGTACGCTCAAAAGCCATATTCTTCCTCTTTGAAACATTAAAAATACATATTCAATGGGTATCAAATATTAGGTATCACCAGAGGCATTCTACACTCTTAAATTTCATCCAGTAAACGCCGTAACAAGTGTTAATAGATGCTCTAATACCTCGGTGATAGGAAACATTTATTGCGTATTGTGTGTACCTTGAATAAAATACAAGCTCATAGATAAAGACATACAAAATCCGGCTGGAGCGGAGAACAACTGAAATGTTCTCACAGAAAAGAAGTTAGACTCGTCTCCCTTCGCTTGGTATGGCATGTTTTCCGCAGTTTTCCGTACACGTACATAAAATCAACAAAGTGCAGCAATCCTCACCATAAAAAATTTTATCTAATGCAAGGCGTCTACCCAATATTGAGTTTCTTTCCTCCAAATTGTTTGTAAACATGGCTCAGTAGATCAGGTTTGACTCATTTCACTTCAGTTATGTATTTTAATTTAAGTGATCGACCATACCTTTATCAAATTTTTCTTCTGTAAATGTCCCCAAACATTAACTTTGGTTTTTGCTTCGGCTCGAGAAAATTTTCCTTCCACCTTCAACTTTACTCCGTCAGCCAAAGTTGATCTTTATGTCCACAGTATAAATATCACAATCCATTATCAATTAGAATATGTCCTGTCGGTCTCGACTTTGTGGTAGTTTTCCATCATGAGGCGAAATAAAAAACGGACTTTTACCTTTACCACAGAAAGTTTATTCTGTGACCAAATTCTGTATGACCATAGTTTCGACCCCTTTGTCTGTTTTTTATTTTTCTTCATCGCAATCCTAGTAATTACTTTTCGTTTTGGGGAAAATTTTAATCGGAATCAAATTCTAATTTCGTCTAGAACTTAGAGTAGTTAACACTGTTCATTGCATAACTGCGACATCGTTGTTTCTTAAAATCATCTTTTGACTATGGCGAGAACGGAACTTACGATCTTAGCTGCATGAAATTTACCGTAAAGTATCATACTAATGAGATTTTGGTAACTTTATCTTCCAGAATTGGACTTAGAGGTCCCAACAAGACATTGGTAACATTTATTGATATTTCATTATCTGAAAATCATCGTGTACTTTGAATGTTGATTCTTAGGAATTAATTTTTTCGAGCCACGGTATGTTAATAAATGGATTATTTTTCATTTTTCTTTTGGTATTGGACAGAGGGCATTTATAAAACATACTCTGATGCACAATATAGAGAGAAACGTATCTTAAATTGAATTTTTATTTGTATTCTTCGTAGCTGATATATTGTGTAAGCTACTGAGGTATGAGTGATGCTAATGTGATAATAATAGTCTTCATTCTGGTCACTCCTTATTGAATGCTATAGAAAATGCTAAATTGTGATGCAATTACGTGTAATATTACTCCACTTACAGCATTTTTGTTGTGAGAGAAGTAAGGATGAACTACCACAAGCCTCATCTTGCACAGAAGGCCTCATTCCTTCTCAGAAGCTTTTAGTAGCTAGTGGTGAAGGGATTTAGGATCCAACAATCTTCGCGCTGATGACTTTACATATAGACACTTAAATCAAGTGGATGAAGGTAAGATTTTTATCAAATATTTTTCTTTGATTTCAAAGCGTGCGTTAAAATCTCCTCTCCTCTTCGGTCTTTCTCTTTATTAAATGAAGCATTGGCTTTTTTCGCATAATTTTGAAACACGCCTATAAGGTTAACAGTAATCTAGGATGTGTACTCATAAGTAATTTTCTTACACTTATTCAAATTGAAGGACCGAAAATAATCTTTTGGTGTAATATCGACAACGCCTTTCAGATTTCAAATCTCTAATACTCGCGGTAGACCTATAACCTTTCGTCTGCAATCGTAGTTGCAAATTTGTAAAATTATAGATATATTGTTTAATTAAGTATCGAATGTGTACAACTTTCAGCAAATGAGCAGCACTATGGATAATGGAATGAATCCATGGCGAGAATTTCACTTGCGCGTTACTTTGATTACTATTTAAACTAAGAAAAATTAATTAGGTTGACCGGAATGCATAGAATAATCATATGAATGAAATTAAATTCATTGCCTCTCTATAAGCCAATTCCTCTAAATCTCGAATGAATCAAGTAGGCTAGGTGGTGCAGTGCGCCGCATGTACATATAGTTTCATGTTAGCGGACTCATGTTTGGGTGGAGTAACTTGCAGAAATTCCAAATTTCCTCTGTAACGTATCAATCGAGCTTCTCCCTACCAAGGTAATCCAGTTAAATACCCCTTTTACATGCACTACTCCTCCATATTTGCCTATCACCGCATTTGTCATTCGCTTCCGACTGTCTTACATTTATTTACAACACTTTATTCTATAAACTGAGAAAATGTCCTTTCATTGAATTGCATCAGCTATATTAACTCTGTTTCTCGATTTTCCTTTATCTTTTCTATCTCTCTCATCGTATTCATACAATGAACGTACATACAAATGTTCATTTCTCTCACCTTATTCCATCTCAGGGAAAGCGTTTTTTCTCTCTCGGTATTCATAATATTCTTCCACATCTTTATCATCATTCCCTGCATTTATCGCGTCTCAAACATTCATAATTTATTTAATTCACTTTCATTCCTTTAAACTACATATTTCTCCCGGGTTACTCCAGCCTAAATGATGATTTTCCACGGTCATCCTCTCCCTTTACTACCACTTACAATCTCCACATTCCCTAATTTCTGTTCAACTTCCGACCATCGTTTCCAAACTCACATAAAACAGCATTATCACAGGGATCACGCGGTCTTTCATTCATTCATTACGTACTCATTTGTGGACAAAAGAGGAAAACTTTTACAGTTTTTCCTCGTCTAACCATTAGTCAGTTTGAGGTTAGATGGAAGAGAGGCCAACTTGGCCTAATGACTCCTCAAATAAGGGTCAATTCATTCATTCATATCGGTTAAATACTTATTGCTAATTTGTCTACCCTATTTTCACCATGCATCCTCCGTTTATAGTCTATCCCATCTGCATTTACTTTACTAGTATTTTTCTTTTATTAATCATTTAATCATTAACTACCGTACTTCTCCACCACTCTATATTAGTGTACATCTATAAATTCATTCGTCGAAACCAATCTACCCAAATATGTGCATGCACAATCAGCCTCTCTACCAAATTTTCCATCACATCACAGTTTTCAATGATTCTATTAATTCAATATGTGGCAACACAAAATAAAATATTTTTTCAGGCAACGTTTGTTATCAGGTCCATTTTCTGACAAGTCGCAGCTATCTTCATATATATCCTCATATCATTTGGTGACTTTCCAGCCTACAAAGAGTCGTCATAAAGTTGCTACCGCACACCAAGCTTTGTGGATTAGCACAACTTTTGTAATTAAATATATTAAAGTATTTTAAATTTTTCTTGTTAGTATTAGCGACATTTTTGTTTTATTTTATCCTTCTTGTCGTTAAAAGATCTTCCAACAAAATACTTGCTTTGATTTTTTGGGATTTCGTTTGGATCATATATTCAAAGACTTAAACATCTTCGACGCACGGAGGCTTCTCTCGCCCATCTATCAACTTAATTATTTAATAGCCAGGAATATATCACACATCCATTACTACACTTCAAACATAGAATGCCCAATGATTGAGGTAAGGGTGTTAAATTTTTTGCACATTGAAGTTGTGCGGCTAAATCCCAAGGAATATCAAGTGTGAAAAATAGCGACATGACTGGGACACGAACTCAGGTCTCCCACTTTCTGGGCAAGTAGTGTGGAAGAAACGCGGCATGGTGGTTCAGTGGTTAGAAAACCTGCCCGAAAAGTGGGAGACCTGGGTTCGAGTCCCAGTCATGTCGCTATTTTTCACACTTGTTATTCCATAGAATGCCCAATTAAATACATTTACAATCAAACTTTATTCTTTTCTCCGTCACAGGTTATACTTTAAGATCAATTATTACTCCACTACATACTGCCCTTATTGTACTAATCGATCATTCATCTCTTTTCTCTATTCAAACATTTCTCTTTGACGTATGAAGTGATTCAATAACTTTCCGCTTCATTTAAAAGCTACTTACTCCGAGGATTGCTTATTATAAAATATTTTTGCTGAATCCATGAATTGCATAAATAGTATGTCTCTAAATTAAACAGAGTCATATCTTAATCTGCCAAGAAATTAAAAGTTTTTTTTGTGCTGCAAATAACCCTCACCTGACGCAACCATTAACACGTCTCCCTTGAGACATCGGCAGGGTCCAGGGCACTATATTTAGTAATGTGATAAAAATAAATTTCTTTAATTCATAGGAATTCATTTGAATCATCTCTCTTCTATACACCCCAAAGAAGTAACAACGAGTTATGAATGGTTTCTTTGAGTCTATTGACATCTAAATTTTTAAAATGTCGTTCACAACAATGCTTCCCATAACTGGCGCGTGAAATCCTCATTAGCATTGAAGAGAAAGGCTTTCACACTTTTAACATATAATGAATAACTTAGTCGTTTTCAATTGAAGTGTTGTATTCTTCCTCATAGAAACAAATTTCATGATATCGAAGTTAAAGTCAGAGCTTTCGCGGAAATTCGATGAGGAAGAGGTTAGGTAGTTAAAGAAATATGTTATCAAGTACTACTCCCATACGTTGCATAACTACATAATAATAATACAATGATAATAATATTGATACAATGATGATGATAATATTAATAATTATAATAATAATAGAATGATGATAATAANAAGCCACAAATAATAGTAATAATGCGACTTCATTCGGGCGAGATTGAGACTATGACGTCTCATCTTACATCTAACCCTTCATCATGTGAAGTTTAAAAGAGATAACTTGAAAAACCTAAGTTTGCACTGAGGAAAAGGCACAACACAGCAGGAAAACACCTACAAGGAAGGGGGGGTTGAAAAACAAGCGAAACATACTGAGTAACTAAAGTTTCAGGAAAAGGCAGGTTAAATCACAGCTGAAAATCAAACAGATTAGCACAGACACATTGTTTCGTAGTCATAACAATTAATAATTAATTTTCATAACAAATTACCAGAAGAAGAACCTTATGTAATACAAATAATACGGTTCCAAAACAGGGCAGTATCAAGAACAACTTAACAATAACGTAGACCGGAACTTAGCCTGTATTACTAAACTATTGAACTCTTCTAGTTTTGTATGAAGAAAGAAGATTTTACTTATATTAGATTCTTCGATATATTTTATCATGTATGCCGTTCCGAAGTTCCTTATCGTGAAAGAAATTATATAGCAAGATATTTCACATAAATGGTGATTAGAGAATTTCTTAGTTATCGATTCTAAGCACTGTCGACCTAATTTTTCAAGCATCCAAGACGCGCTTCCCGCACGCGTGATTTTATAATCGATCCGCGTAGTTTAGGATTTAGTTACGGCAATCCCAGTGAGCAAGAATTGCATCGCTCAGAGAAAGTAAGCTCCTCTTCTATCTTTCTCTTTCCTCTCCTGTGTAAACTCCCTTGCATCCCACTGAGTTAAGGGGGGACACTGAGAGCCCAAAGGTGAGAAAGGCATGCTTTTTCCAGCTTTTGCACTCGGTTATTCAGGCTGAAAGGCGTGTATGCGGGAGACTAATTGAATTCCACGGTTCGGTCGCACGCACGCAGGCTGGCTTGCTGATCCCACTTTCTGTAGTTGCCTTTTCCTTTGACCCAAAGGTCTCCTCGTGGGAAGTGGCTTTGTTTCTTCTTCAATTCGTGCATTGCTGGGCGTTGTGGAACCACTTGATCGATATCTGATTTGCATTCTCTTTTTCCTTCTTCGAGATTAAACTCGATTCCAACGAATATTTTCCCTGTCGAAGCTTAATTCGTGTGAAAGAAAGCTTCGTAAGATTATTGGGTGGGAATAACAATGGAGGATGTTGGCAAGTTTCCGCGCTATTTTATTTGATTTGGACGGATCGGTTGAGTCGAGGAATAATTTTCTATTCTCCTTTTCAATCTTGCTAGCCAAAGCGGTGGTTTATGGGACTATTAAAGCCCATGAATTGATTACCATATTTTTCGATTAGTAGTAACATAAGACTAGACTAAAGCAAAATTGCATTCCGCTCCTCAAATTTAATTGAACTAACTTAAATTACAAATTTCATCGAGCCTCATGCCAGGTCGCCTTTTGGTGGAGTTCTGTGTTTGGAAGGATTAAATTACAATTCACGTTTTACATTAAACGATTCCCAACGCAGTGTTATGAGAATTGAAAGAAGGCACATTTACAACTAATGTAGAGAATGTTTCATACTTTCATAGTAATAACACTAATGCATAAAGAGAAAAGGTGATAAAATTTTGCCATTTAACTGATGAAAATTTTTATAATTTCCATTACCGCTATCACTGCAATTTCAATCGCTGAATTTCTCGTTATATCATGGTATTCTAACCCATAACACAGCTACAAGTAAGTCAGGTTCGGTTCACCAAAAAGAAAACAATTAGCTGAAATTGAACATTTGCTGAATGAAGGGGCAGATGTAGAACTTTCCAAAGAGGGCAATCCTGGACAATCTTAACATACTTATTTAAAGTTAAACCTAAAATAATTATTTAAAGGTAAAGTAATGTCAATTTTTCGTATATTACTTCATTATTGTCACTACTGCGAATAGAAGGTATAGATTTTCAAGTAGAACCCTGAGGGGATGTCCATCAAGAATCGAAGAAATTGTTTATTTTACCCTCATTCGGCCTTGTCTCGAATACTACTGCGCGGTTTGGGGTCCACATGAAGTAGGGTTAGTTTCAGATTTAAGGATGGTCCAACATAGAGCAGCCCGATCCGTCAGTGGAGACTTCAGGTCTGACAGTAGCACTACAGCTATGATGAAAACCCTCGGGTGGAATTCGCGCCAGGTGAGATCAGATTACCGACGGAAGCTTCTCGACAAATTCGTCGATTCAGAATTTTTAGAGGAAATTGAAGAGATTGTCATTCCGGTAAACTACGAGCGCATTCTCCGAAAGACGACGACCAAACGTTAAAATGGAATAATCGCTAAAACAGATCATTAATTCTGGTTGTTCTTTCCGCAGAGCATTAGAAGTGCGAACAGAATGGATTAGGCTAGGTCTTTGGTTTAGATACACCCCCTGCCATGCGCCACTGGCGGCTTGCGGGGTATGAATCTAAATCTACTAGATCGTACATACACGAGAGGAAGTCTACGTGTATCAATCGGAAGAGAGCATAAGTTTTAATGGCGATTTCTTCGTTTATTTTAATTTCGTTCATTTCAGTTAAGGGCGAAATTTCGGTCCTTTCAAAACTAAATTACTGACCCGTTCTTGCAGATTGGTTGGAAAAATATAGCCATTCTTAAACCTCCGAGGTGGTAAATTATATCTCTGAAACCATATTTTCCATATATGCATCTTTGCAGTTTTCTTGACATTTTGGGCAAATAAATTATCTATTCGATAAATGTGAAAACTGATAAGACATGTTGCTCCTATTGAAATTAACTCTAATAATTATCCAAGTTTACGATGAGCAACAATAGTCTTTTGTAACGTTTCTATTGATAATTTGGGCCTATTTTAGCCTCAATCGCCGCGTTTGACATTTCGACAAGAAAAACGGTAACCGCATGTAAAACTAAAGAAATACTCTTAAGTGCACTTTACATTTACATTAGTACCCCGCAAGTCACTATATGGCGTATGGCAGGGAGTGTGAAAACTCCGAACGTATTAATAAGATACCTGATTGGCTTTTCTAATACTATTAGGAAAATGAGACAGGATTGGCTTTCTTGCTCTGCAATACCAGTACTTTAAAACCAATGATTTATATGGTTTGTTTTGAAGTTCTTCGACCGAACCAAATCCATTTCCGGATCGCCTCGCCCAGAAAATCTGATTGATCTTTTCCTTGTAGAAGTTTCACTTCTTCATCCATATCAATCGCTACGTAAAAATCTCGCCACTGATGGAACCTTAATCTACGAGGTTTACACCTAAAAACATCCGATATCATCTCGAGCTCTATCTGTATTTATAATCTCTCGCGCGTCTCAGTTCGGTGGACCGTAACTCATTTATCCCGGATTCACTTCCGAGCGCCGATTTCTAGCGCGGCAATGCATCAATTTTCGAAGCGTAAACGCCACTTTCTTTTGTTTTCGACATGGAGACCATTTTGGTGATTCGGGGAGGCGCGTGGCGGTCGAAAGGCGCGCGTCGTGGATGAATGGGATGGCGCCGGAGGCAAACGGCCAAGGTGACGACCCGGGGTAATTGCTTTCTGAAAGACCTCGGGACGCCTCGTTGGGTCGTGATCGGAGGGAAGACGTGCGTTTGGCTACAGATACATCTTCTCCTCACTAACACCGCTCCACTTTGATTTATTTCGTTTAGGAGCCGGAACACGCACCCCAACAGCATCCGTATTCACGAAGAAATACAGCCGGGAGCAGATTTTGTGGCCCATGAGATTGACATTAAATCATCTCCTGCCGAACGACCAATCCAATGTCGTATACTTTCTCTCCAGCTATCTTTAGAGTCCGCTTTGATTTGCTTGACACAATCCTAGGCAAAGCTTGAATTTCTTTACGATTACCCCGGTTATTAAACGCGAAATGTTGACTCAATCGTCATAGTACGAAACTTTTTCATGCGAATGGATATTTCCTCGAAATACATTTCTGAATGCACATGTCTCAAAATCCGTGAGATCCGCTTTCGCGATTGTGGATGTCGAATATCGTGGTGTATATTTCGGAAAACCTCAACACGAATCGGCTTGACCTCGTAAAAAGCCTCGTAAGTAAATTGATAAGTTTTGCAATTTCCGCAATTTTAGTTTCATATATAGAAGTAGTAGTATTGTTAAAAGTGCTTCGACAGCTTAGGTCATTTCGCACATAGACTCCCACCGGGAACCGAACCCGGGACCGCTTTCATCGAAGTCGAACGCAATAACCACTTGGCTATCCCGGGAGCCTTTCAGTTTCATATCTGACTAGCAAAAGGACCCATTATAAATAAACTTCACAGTACCTGGCGAGGTATATATTGTAAGGAGAGATACATGCTGATAAGAGAAGTTGTACAAACTATAAAGAATAAAGGGAAGTGTATGAAAAGATGTATTCGGTGCGAAAAATGCATGAATGTTTAAGGAAGTAAGGAGTAATACCGATGAACGAGACAAGTAGCTCACAAAACCCGCAAAGAGGATAACCTGACCGGAATGTTTACATATGTACTTTTATAGTGACGTAGCCAGAGGGATTTTGGGTGTTAAACCCAACCCCAGAGGTCAAATGGGTTTCAAAAATGTAGGTTATGGGAGGTAAATTCTTATTTTTTTAATATTTACAGTTACACACATCACTGGTGACTTGCAGGAAATATATGTAAATATAAATCTAATTCCATCTTTATTACATTAGAGCGGAAGTTTCCTGCCCCGGGAACGTATGCAATTCTGCGTTCAGTCCAGTCAGAACCGTCCTAGTGACAAATCCTGTCAATACCCCTGACTTTCGCTAGATGAGTCTCCTTCTATAGGAGCTTATCTAAAGGCTACATCTCAGAATGTTTAAAACTTTTGATGAGAGACTGCGATCCCGGAGGAATTATTCAAACCCGGATTTACGGGTTTGTGACTGATATGAAATATTTGCTTACAGTCAATGAATAAATTGTAATACCCTCAAGCTCAGGATCCAGGACGTTAGGAATTTAAAATATGCTCCTAAATTCGTCCTACAAGATCTGCGAATGGTATTAGATTTACTTCATTTTCCTCCTCTATGAATGTCACACCGCCTCAGAATGTGGTATAAATAATACATCCATTTAAAACGTATGCACCATTGATGACAGCTTCAATGACGACGGAAACGCTTAAGAATAAATCAAAAATAAATGCGCCGAAAGTATGTACCATTTGTTTTCAAAGCGAATCATCTTTCTTCACCGATTGAGACTTTCATGCATCGATATCACGATTTTTTCCATATATTCTATTCGAACTCGTTTATCCTACCTTTTGATAGATTAATATTACTTTGCGAATGTAACCATTAAGGATACTATTGTAGTCTCTGGGCCACTTTCAGGGATAGGATCTTCAATAATAGTATCTTTGATAACAGCATACTATTATTGTTTGTGGTAATAAGGAATTGAAGACTTTTTACTAGATCTAATTTAACTAACAAAAATAATAAAACTGTTTTGAAACATTCTTATTGTAGATTTTATTTTTTCGTGCACCACCATTGACATTTTACGACACTTGATAAGACTCTTAAAAGAAGGTTTTCGTACAAGTTTCGTAAATTTAATTCGGCCGCCATTGGCTGAGCTGAGTAATCACGAATATCACCTAATCGAATAGTTACTGAAAGGGCTGGCATTCAAACGAGTGAGGTATATTTGAAAGGGATGACGTGCAGAAAATAATGGACAACAATGATTCATTCGATCTGCAAAGAAAATGTGTTACATGAATTAGCTTAATTCAGTTGTCAGAATTCAACTAATTTTCAGAAACAAGCATAGCAAATATTAGGAAAGATTTAATGAAGATATTCTTATATTATTTAAATAATTGATTTACTTGTGAATAACAATTGATTTAAAATATCGGAAAAGGAGACCTTGATAAATTATTCCTGCTTAATCTGCAATAATGCCATTGAAACGCGGCTTCAAAAGGTTATTAAAGCGTAAATTACCCCTACAACCACATCTACATAAATACCCTAATCGGGTGTAAACATCAGGCGTTCGAGTTACCTTATTGTCCCTAAAACGACTTGTCCTCGCATCTATTTCTCTTATTTGCGCTCATTGGCGGATCGGCCGAAGTAGCAGGGGAGTCGCGCAATACCGATTACGTCTTTCGCAAATGTACTTTCTCTGAATTTATCAAGCAATTGCAGCCTAGATTCTAATCTCCTTTCCTTCGAGGATTTCCACCTACAGCAATTTTAGCGGTTTTAGAAGTGATTCTTCGGATTACTAAACTATTAATTACTAAATTATAATTATCAATTATAACTTTATAAATATTCGTAGAAATTTGTATTTAATTCGAAAGTAGAGAGTAAATTATCCGAAGTTTAGTGATTGGAATATTCACGATTTAAATTTTAGTATAGAATCCTTTCGAAGACTTATTTCTATGGAGAATTTCATTTTAAAATCAATTGTGTAATTGTAAATTAGCCTTAGGGCAGGTTTAGCGAAGTACAGATCGCAATTATTAGGTACATAAGAGTAGAATCACTATTAGTTTAAGCCTTAACTAACTGAACGAAGGAATGAAATTTATACCCTTAGTGATATTCCAAATGCGTTGAATCACTGTCCCGGGCAATATTATAAATATTAAAACGCCTTCTCGAAAAATTATCCCAAGGCAATTTTCACCAGCGATTACTCAAACTATGTCGTAACACCGACTGAATGCTTTTGAATAAAGGGTAAAGTGCGAGATGAGAAAAGAAAACTTTTATCACCAAATCCTTTTGCGTTCTCAGAATCCCACACACTAATGAATCTCTTCGCCTCCCACTCATGCTTCCAAAATCCTTTCATTCAACACCTCCGGTGTCACTTTCGCATTCCTTTCCCTAATTCACAGACGTATTTTTTTCTCTAATCCTCTGCTTAACTGCTCGTGTGGAACATTTCTCTACCCTTAGACTCTGTAAAAAGTTGGGCTCTGAAGACTCGTTACATTTACCATTCGGTTAGATATTCTGTACTTGAAATAAGATCGAATAAGATAGGTAAGATAAGCTATCTTTCCTTCAATGTTTGAAATTTTAATTTTGATTGAGGTTAATTTTTCATCATTTTATATTGTCAATATCTCGTCAGTCATCATTCCTATCATGGCTCATGATCCTGCATTATTTTTATGTTATAGTGTGTGTGTTCTATTACATAAGCTAATTCCTTCCAGAAGTATTCTTCAAATGAAGAATGATTGATTTTGAAGTAGGGATAACGGAGAAAGTCAGCGACATCCTTAATGATATGATTTTTCATGAATATTTCCTGAAAACGCCAAGGTTTGGAAACGAGACTATCATCATTTAAAACGTTAGGAAATCTATCTCCCCAAGGAAATCGTTTAGCACACTAATCATTATTAAGGCAGGAAAACGAAATCCGATAATTTTTCGCTGACTTAATCAGTACAAAGGCTATTCTGATTATTAGCAATTTTAAAACTCAGCAGCTCAAAACTCAGATATCAGATCGATGCCCCAGTGTTTGTCTCCAGGGTAAATAATTAAAAAAAGCACTGGTGCTTTTAAATATACTAGTCCTGCTACTATGTCCAGATGAATAGACTATTATTCCTATCTCTATTGGTGCAGGATAGAGGATATTGTAAATTTCATCCGTCACATATATCTCGGTTTCGGTCATGGTTATAAAATGTAAGAGCCACTGAGATATGAATGATGCTGATAGAATAGAATAGAATTGTTTATTGACATAACACTTACAACATTAACAGTACAAAGGAAGACACTGTTTGCAGGTTGGTATCTATAAGTATGATAAGGGCAATGTAAATTATGTTGGTCCCTTATGATTGGAAAGTAAGACAAATGTAGAGCTGCACTCACGTGAAAATGTTCGGCCTAAAATAATCAGGCTGAATGAGAAAAGTAAGGATAAACTACTTCACTCCTTATCTTGCCTAGTAAACCTCGTTTACTATTCAAATTCTTTTGTGGCTATGGTAGAATTATTGAGGATCCAGCAACCCTTCTGGCTGATTAATTTTATTGACACACAAGTAGAAATATATAAAAAGATAATTTAATCACTACAATGTGCTACGATGAACAGAATGTTGAATTATAAGCGGTATTTCCATAAATTATAGTTAGCAATACATTTGAGATTATGAAGTGATGCGATTTACTGATTTTGACTGCGATGACCATTTTGCATAGAATTGAATTACTCAAGGAAATGTATTATTTCGAATTGGAATAGTACGTTGAGAGTTTTGAGTAAATATTCATTGAGGCCTTCCTTCGATCTTGGCCCACCGCTAACACCTTGTTTGCCCGATTGTTATCCTGCCCCTGCTATTGACGCAGTCACCCTAACTAACATATTCTAACTGGCCCCCAAACTCCGTACAGCTATTGCTTCTGAAAACCAATGCAATCTCTAGTCTAAATTCATACTTAAAATTTTCTTCATCATCTTTTGCATCCTCCTTATACTCTATACACTAAAACTGTCAGTGCTGAGTGTCTCAAGATGTGAGCTATCAATTTTATTAGCGGAGTTACCTCATAAGGATAAATAGCCGAACTCACCACACGAAAGGATGTTTCCAAATAGGCGCTCTACCTTTACATTCATGACTCATTCTACCATTGGCGGATTCAAGTGGGACGTACAAAGGTACGATCGCCCCCTCCCTTAATGACTTTGTAGTACTAATATTTTGCCTAGGATTTGACGAGGAGCATGAATTAAAACCAAATCGGGAAGTTTCCCGATTGCTTACTACAACATTTATGTATACGAAATGAAATTGTTTTAAAATAATAGGAGATGAGTTCACAAAGACATTGTCTTAATTGTCTTGGAGCTTCTAGATCCGCCTCTGCATTGTACATACACATTTGACCGATGGCATAATTCCTCTGTTCCACAGCCCATAGGCTTCTTTAATTTTCTTGTTTGTACTTCAAATGGTTCAGATATTGCTCCAACTCCTCCGAGAACTCTGGCCGAGTACGGACATAAACATCATTTCATAACAGAAATACAGTGAAAAATATAGCGAAGTCGCATAGTGACAGAAAAATTTCCGTTGTGGTAGGTTTCCGTAGTACACAGGTTCGAAGTACTGTGTAGGGATTCCTATTTCGCAGATGGAGACCGAGAATTTTTTTGTAATGGACAAGTTTCCTCTATGTACATATTCCGCTATAGACATGTTTCACTGTATTTCACATTTTATTAAATGTATCGAAAAGTTTACTTGACACTAAATCCGGATCCTCCACCCTTTAACAGGTTAAATTCTGCTCGAGGAGTATTTCAATTAATAAAAGCCCTTTTCCTGTAAGGCGCTAATACTTGTCTTGGCTTTCTTGTCTTTATTTCTTTGCCTCGATCGTAAGAAATGTTTAGCTTGCATGAAACGGAAGGGGTACTTAAGAAGGTAACACATCTTCGAGGAAAGGGTTTATGAGGGCGAATGGCAGTGTGACCACGTGCTCCGAATACTTCAAAAGGCTCTGTTGAGGGCGAGAGAAGGTAACAAAAGGGCTTTTAGGGGGAAAAAAGGCAGTTGGGCACGCTCTTCACTCAAAGGGCAAAAGATACCTCTAAAAGAGATTTTTTTTTCCTGAAGAGTATTCGAGGTTGTAAAAAAAATATTTCACCAGAATTATGGACGGATTCACGTGGTGGGTCTTCGTGCGGCTTTTGAAAAGCATCTTCTCTCTCACGTGCAATTCCCTGTGAGTTTAGTTTGAAGAACCAATTTGAAATCTATCACCAATTGGCGACTAAATCCACTCTCAACTAATTTGAATACTCAAGTCTCAAAATTGGCGATACTGTCGAAAGCTTGGGAATTAAGAAGGAAACAATGTATAAGAAGGTTTGCCATATTCTTGCTGCAAGGAATCGGGAATTATTAAATTTTGAAGCTGTTGAACCTGGGACTAAACAGGGATGTTGCCTTAAAACTTAGTCTGGGTTATTTTTATCTTCTTCCCAGACACTCTAAATATGCTCAGCGTCACAAAATTACAACAATGTGCGTTTAAATGATTTTTTCTCGTTACATCTCCGTTTGTTTTCCATTGCACTCTTTGTGGGAGTCTCTCCTTCAAATCAGTATGACCGGAAAACTGGCCGGGGGTTATACGTTACGACCGCTCTAGTCCAGGTCAAAACGGGGCGTATGGTAAGCCTATGCATAACAGGGACGCCATGGAATACATCGAAAAGAAAAAGGTATTTCATTTAAAAGAAAATCGCTGAATAAGTGATGTTTGTATTTTCTATGCTGCTACGAGCCTTCCTCATAAAATGTTTATAATTGTAATTTTTAATTGTTTAAGTATGATTTTTTAGCAAAATCGCACGGTTACATCCAAACACTCAAAAGTAACTTACTGCTATTTTCACATCTCCACGGGGGCATCAACAGAGCGAGAACGCCGACAGAGAACTGCGATTGTTCTTAGATGGGATTATTTAATTGACTTAAATAATTATTAATTATAACTCACAATGAACAGAATCCACATTTACACAATCTAAGGCTTCAATTTTATGAGATGAATATATAAAAAATATAGTGCCGTCTGCGTCCCAAAAACAGTCTCGCGTATCACTTTCGGTACGCGTGCCATGGGTTTGCCAGCCCTGCGTCAGGAAATGAAACATCTGCAAAAAAGTTTGCTTATCGGTCGGATATATTTATTGCCTTACATCGTCCTTTTCTGCTCGCGGAATAATTTGTTGATGCCAAGGAGAGCCAATTTAATCAGATATGGAATAAGTTTAGGAGAATAATATTCTACCTTACGCAGTCGCTGCTTTAGTGAGCTGCTAATAGACTCGTTTTCCGATAGATATTGTGATCCTCTTCCCAGAAATTATTGCAAGATCATCTGGATTACAGGGCTTCCTGGGCAACCGCCCGGGGCGCTGAATCATGTGGGGCGTCAACCTTACTGTTTCATCCAAATGAAGAATTGCAAAACATCCAGTTATCCTTCACAGATAGCAAAGTTTTTATATCGGGATGACCGAGATTTTACTTCAGCGGGCTGCTAAAACGAATTTAATGTTTCACAGACCATAGACAATGAACCTTTTTGTACTTATAAATGTTGTAAAATCAAACGAACTATCTATTCTCGGTGGCGTAGTGGTTAGCGTGCTAGCTTAGCAACGCTCAGTTCCCAGGTTCGAATTTTGGTCAGTGATGGTAGTATGTGGTCGCCTTTGCTAGGTTAATTGTAAGAGTGGTCTCATTACTCTAAAATTCGCCTAAATAAAGACACGATTATTATTGTTATTACTATCATTATCATCATCATTATTATTATTATTATTTCATCTACATCTACATAAATACCCTGAAAGCCGCCTTACGGCGCGTGGCAGGTGGTGAAAACACCGGGCGTTCGGACTATTTTTTAGCCTATTATTATCATGTATAGTTCGCGGAAAGAATGAATTCTTAAAACGACTCGTCCTAGCATCTATTTCTCTTATTTTGCGCTCATTGTCGGATCGTCCAAGGTAGCAGGGGGTCTCATAATATCTACAATATCTTCCGCAAATGTACATACTTTCCCTAAATTTATCGAGCAATCGCAATCTAGCTTCTAGTCTCATATCTTTTAAGGATTCCCAACCTGCATCTGACAGCAATTTGGCAACGCTTGCTTTTTTATCGTAGCACTTCTTAACTTCTTAACAAAACTTCCGTTGTACGGCCCCTGCCGTTGTGTGGCCCCTGCCACACGCCGGAAGGCGGCTTGCATGGTACTTATGTAGATGTAGATGTACTTTCTCGAGTTCACGGATGCATGTTTCGTCTGATTATTTCGACTGATTATTTCGACGAATTATTACTCGTAATAACTCATTTTTTTAGACTAAATTGTTTCGTCGATTGATATGTCGCGGTCCTTTTGTCGGAAAAGCTGTATCTGATGAAATTTATGATAAATAATAAGGCAATGACGCATAACTTTACCACGGTATTTTATTACACGACCATGGTTTCCACCATTTAGGTCATCATCAGGATCATCAGCATGATGACTTTACTTCAAAATATTGAGGTTAAGGTATAAGTGTTCTTTGCCTTATTCTTTATAATGGAGACCTACTTCAAAGTCGGAGCCTAATCAGTAGATTCTAAGAAATGTATGACTTTCATGCCGTTGTAGTGCCAAACCTGGTGAGTTACTGATATTATCTATGTTAATATACCAGGATGGGCTTGAGAAGTTGTTTTATATAAAAACCCAATTTTAAATGACAAAATTCACAATGATTTATTTCGAAGCTTAATGTTGTAAAGTAAAGAATACGTGCCGAAGATAGCTCCGTCAGAGTTCGGTAATACAAAATAATTCCCTCACGTGCCACTTCGGGCGCGTGTGCCATCGATTTTACGCTCCCGCTCTATTATAATGATTTCAATGAGAGTACAGTTGTTACCTTTAATGGCCGATTGCAAACAGTGATTGGTTTGTTCCACTTTCGCAATCGAGATTAACCATAGTAAATTGTATGGAATCATCAGGAAAAAAATCGATAGGGACCATCCTTAAATGATGTCACGGCATTTTTGGGATTTATGTTCCCCCCTCTGTCACAAAGTGTCCTGTGTATCTGTACACCTTATATGATCAAGTGTCAAAAATTCTCATTCCTCCCTTAAGTGTGGTATCATTTCGTGGCGACCACAGACTAATCCGCGTGGAATTGGTTCAAGGGTCGTGTTTTGGACACCAAAGATCCATAGAAAACGATCTCTTACTAATATTATTGATTAAGTTCCCCGGAAAGGAACTCGTTAATTCGTCGGTATGATACTATAAGTATCCTCTCGCAATGAGCGCATTTGGCCATAAGACAAAGGGCATAAAATAAAAATGTAACAAAACTGACTTAATAAAAGAAAAGGGAAAAATTCCTCTCATTACCACGTCTCTTGCCTCGTAAAAACGCGATCTCAACCAGAACGATATAGAACGTCGGCAGTGTGAAACAGTCTGAAGAAAGTCTAGTTTTAATAATTATTATTTGTATGAATATAATAATTACTGTGTTACATTATTATTATTCTTTAGTTTCATTGAGTTTATATTTTTGTCCCATAGTGATAAATTATTCGGTACATATCTTTAAAATAGGTTAGACCAGTTATAACTAGGGTTACCATAATCTAATGGCAAGAAACCGGGACTTATGAAAGTCTGAAGCGGGTAAAACAAGGACGCTGACTTAAAACTTACTCTGACTTAATTTCCCTGCAATAAGGAAGTGCAACGACGCTTCTTCATGAAGGTTTGCTTTTAAATGATTTCTGTCGATAAAATCTTCGTACCCAATATCATATTCTTTCTCCGAGTTAACCATCAAACTGGGACAAGAGCAAAATTGACCGGGACCATGCGTTAAAAACGGGACTTTTAGCAAGCATAGTAATAACCAATAAAATCTTCGTACCCAATATCATATTCTTTCCCCAAGTTTACCGTCAAACCGGGACAACAGCAAAATTGATCGGGACCATGCATTAAAAACGAGACAACCCCGGTCTAAACGAGACGTATAGTAAACCTAGTTATAACCAATGGCTACTCCTTCAGGTGCCGACCCAACCTCCGTCTTCCGTATTCACCCTTTCCATAGCATTTTAGCGATCATTTCACGCATTGCAGTAGAAATAGACTCTCATTAACGAACATTCGCACGCAAATCAGGCGACAGGAAGTGCATCGAGATGCCAACATTGATTAGGAATATTTCGAGGAGAGAAAATAAAATAATTCTATTCTATTCTTCCGGTTTCCTCTGACGATAGGTGTTGATCTTCGCTTTCAGTTGACCAGCTTTGCTCCACCGGATATTCAGCAAATACCACTCCTTTTAGCAACACAGTCTTAGCGCGGAGAAATATTTGCAAGCACTGCCGAAACAATTGGGTTAGAGGCGAAGAATGCGAAGGAATCGGAATCAGGGAGAGGCGCTCAGTGAATGAAGGACGGAGTGCGAATAGATAAAGGAAGGAGAGGATGAAGGGAGAAAGAGGTGTCTCGGTTCGCTTGACACCTCCTAGATGTTAGTGAATGGTGAGGAGAAGGTTGTGGGCGGAGTTGATTGAAGGACGGGACGTCTCCTGATGAGGAAAGAGTGTGCTGGAGATGAAAGTGGAAGAATGAGATTTGAGTGGGCGGGGAGTTGAGTCATGGAGGATGACTGAGGTGCTGGAGCCTCATTCAATTCATTCATTAAATTTACAGAAACTTTGGCCAAATAAAAACGCTCTTCGTTGAAAAGGTAACTGATTGGAAAGTGTAAGAGAGCCTCACTCTTTTAATGTTATTCCAAACTCTGCTAATGGGATGTAACCGCGGGTAAATCGTGGAGTTGGGATCAAGGCATAAGCCAAAGCGGCTCAGTAACGGTGCTAACAAAGAGTAATAATATCGCGGATCATTAGCAGTAATGTCACCGATTTTCACAATGATCTGCGATATAGTTTTATCATACTTATTTACTTATACAAAGTTAATTCATGTTGGAATGTTGGCTTCACTTTTTAAATTAATTTTTATTTCGGTGTGGTATTTCTGCAAAGTATGAAACGACCTCTTGTGCAAGCTTTTGATGCTGCACAATCATTCTTAATGTCTCAATTATTGCTAGGATATGAGTGAAAAAATCTTGAAGACTAGAGACTTCATGTCGTGAGGTCACTCTTATTGATAAAATCATAACAAATACTGGATATCTCTTTAGATGGTTTCCATTTACTGCTGTCTATTTCTGAGATTGAACATTGTGACAAAATAACATTCATGATGAAATTATTTAGCTTATATTCTTTCATAAATTTCCATATTATATTTGATTTTATATAGTTGACTTATATTCACAGAAATGCCAACGCGAATAATTCACACAAACAACTTTCCTGGGAAAGTATTTCGTAAGATCACGAATAATTGAGTAAACAAAAGTTATAATTGAGAATCTGTCAGCACAAGAATATAGGTAACTATCCATCCTTGAGGCGCATTGTTCAATCCGTTGCGAGGTAACTTAACTAAACCTTGTAACAACTTCTAGCGTATTGACACCATAATTTATATTTCGAAAGATTTATTGCAATAAAAAATGTTTGATATTTTTTCCGTTATTTGAGTCCTTACTATTTTAAAGGGGTATAAGTCCCCATACAATTTTTGCATCTACTTATCCTTGGGTTTTAAGGCTCATGCTTCTCTGTGCAATGTCAAACACTCTTCCCTTATAAAATAATGACAAAATGCTTAAGTTTGGTCATAAATTGATATTTTTGCATAATAGAAATGAGCAGCGGATTTCAAACTACATAGAAATATCTCCTGTAGTATTTTTATATTTTATGAGTAGGCATCAGTAAAATATGCTTCTCCACAATTTTTATATTTAATTTGCGAATCCCTAGACAAATACTTTTTCTTCACTAATTCAATAGAAAACTTGCATAGTTATTCGCTTTTTACCGGTAAAAATAGAAGATTTAAACACAGGTTTATTTTATTTAATAGGTTTAGAATAGGTACATTCTTAGAATATGTAGCTGATATTATATGTCCTCCCTGTTACATAGGTCTTTCTTATATTGAGAGAAAAATCTTAAAAATAGATGCTTGAACTAGTCGTTTCAAAAATAATTTTTTTTCGCAAACGATAAGGGAAGTAGATTCATGGTTCATGCACCTGCTGCCACACGCCGAAAGGCGGTTTGCAGGGTAGATATGTAGATGTAGAAGTAGAGATGAAAATTTGCTGTACTTCTAAGCGTATCGTTTAATAAATAACATTTGAACGAATTTAAAGGTTAAATATCTTATAAGTGCTTATTTAACTGATTTGCCACGCGATTAGTACCTATGATAGCTTCCAAAATCCTTTTCTTAAAAGTATTGCGATATGAATGCCTTGAGACCCAACTCTGGGAGACCCCAGACTCAACCAAAAGATTTTTTTTTCTTTCCTTTTTTCGTTTTAATGTGTTTTATCTTCTTTATTCTATCATTTTTATTGTTTTTTCTTATTGTGCCTTTTTAAAGTGTTTTAGCCAGTTTTTGATTAGCTTTAGGTTCGCTATGAATATTTGACCTGCTTTTTACTAAGCGAAATTATGTTTTTTCTAATCACTTCCAAATTTGATAATTTTCTTAAGATACAGGTTTTTTATGTTAATGTTTTGTTATTCGTTATTTTTTTGTTTATTGCTATTGATTTGTCTTCATGTCTTTTATAACTCTATTAATTTACTTTCATCATCAAATTTAGTTTTCTATCCGTAGGTTTCGCAGGTTTTTCACACCCTCCTTCTTGAGGGTGTTTTCCTGCAGTGGAGATTTTTCCCTGAGTTCTCAGCTTAGGTTTTTTAATCCACAAAGCATTTTTCTTCATTGTACTTTTGCAAGCTATCCCTTTCTTTTCTTGTCACATATGACGAAGGATTAGATGTAAGAAGAGACTTGTTAGTCTCAATCTCGTCCTGAATAAAGTCCTTTATTATTATTATTATAACTATAGAGTAAGGATCAACTCTATGGACCCAACGTATGTACTAGCGACTATCCACTATACTACAAGCTAGAGTGGGTATTCGTCTCAAAGAGTTCCTATGTGTCCCTGTTTCCATCTCTCCGGAATTCGGTTGAGAACAGTCTCAGAAATGTTAGTTTGGCTATTACTGCGGACAGAAATATAAGAATGATTTATAAAAGCACGACCCGAAACGAAAATTATTAATGAGAAATATTACTGGGAAAGAGGCATTTTTATTATAACCGGCCGTATTGGTATTCTTTAAAAGTGATTTGACGAAACTGATTTCGTTCATATAGGGAATCCCACCGGGAATCGAACACGGGACCGCTTTCACCTTAGGGCAACACGCAATACATAAAGTTATTCGGGAGTTCTAGAGAAGCCTTAAATTTGGAAGAAACTCTCATCATGTGAAACAGGCTCAAAGTGGTTATTAGAATGAAAATAGGCGTGGTGAAGTGAGAAAAGAGTATGGGAGGATTAACAAAGAGAAATAACGAATCGAATTTGGCAGCTAGCTTCCAAATGGCCGTTTTGAAAATTATAACGTAACATTTATTTCGAACGTTTTCTTTCTTCTTTTCGTTCACTTGCAGTAATCAATGCTAACGAGCGATTTCTTTAATGAATTTCAGTTTCTAGGATGATATCGATAGCAAAATTTAGAAATGCTTGTCACTTTTTGATATCGAAGATACTTGAGGGCAGCGGTTATTTTTTCCTCATTCAGCCGCTTGTTTGAGCGAGGAAAGAGCTAATTGGCAGTTCGACTGATTTGTGAGATGCCCCGAGCTATAAAATGCCTCAATATGAAGGGCTGAACTTTCGTTCTTCTTGGATAACAAGCTGAGAAAAGAATGTTTCGATGCTTATTTAAATACAAGAATACGTCACTGCGCTTCATGGAAACGAATTTCTAAGGTGCCTGTTACATAAAAACAACTCACGAGACTCGTCGAGAAAGGGTAATTCGTTAGAGAGAAATTTTTAAGCATTCTGAAGACATTCTTCATAAAATCGACTGCTTGGCCCGTGACTTCGTGGTGATACTCCGTGAAAGAACAATAAAAAGACGAACTTTTACCGAAGAAAAAGAGGAACTTTAACAAAATTATAAGACAAACTTTTAATATTTTGGTTGGTAAAAATTCGTTTTTATCTTTTTCCTACATTTGCCTTCCGTAAATACGATAGTTGATTTCAGGGCCGCTGACAAATGAACGAAAATTTATTCAGTTTCTTATTTATAGTTATCTATCGTGGACTTATCCAAATCCTCTTCTAGCTACTGAACATCCTGCGTTCTACGATCCGCCAGGAAAAGGAAGATCCGGGTTAGATGAAATATTGCTCTAAAAAGGGACAGTAAATAAAATTGAGTCATAGTTTCAAAGGATAATAGTAAAGCAGATCAGAATAGACACATAAGTGCAAAAAGAGAGAAAATATTGATTTCCACGTTGACAATAGTATCGAAACGAAGTGAGATATCGTCACATGAAGATTTAGACTGGATAAGCAAATGAATACACTAATGTAATCATAGCCTTGTCTGAAGGACGGAACATGGCGATATTCGATGCACTTTAGGAAATTGGAAATAATGTTTATCGGGATCCGATTCCCGTTAGACCTATAACATCGCAGATATTATGAATTGTTATTCTATAAAGCAGGACTTTCTTCAAATTCTTATTGAATACGTAAATTCAAACTTTAAAATTTAGAGTATCCTTTCAGCTATCACAACTAAAAAGAGTCGTCATCCATTTTTAGGGAAGTTAAGGAACCATTTGCCGTAGCATTATGTTTATCATGCTATTTTCATATCTGCGATTCTCGGAGAATGGAAAATAAGCTAATTTACCACTGTTCATCGATGAAAAATTTCTGATCTAACTTTAGTATCACAGCGGCACTATTGAGTTTAAGAAACAGGCATCCGCCAAGTATGAAACGGTGTACCTGACTCTTGAAAATTAAGTTTTGAAAACGACCAAAATTATGGATTTAAAAACTCTCACTTTTAAGCTGATTTATCATTGCTTGTTTTTATTATTTCAGTTGTACTACATGAGGACCAGGCTTGTGTGCGTAGAAGCCGGCAGAATCACAAGTACTCTTTACAGAAAAGTGAGCCACGAATGTGGTATGGTTGGGGTTGGAACTAATTTTAAACCTCAAAATTTCGGTTATGCAGGAAATAAAATGTGTCAAAAAAGAGAAGGAACGAGGAAAAGTTATAGAAGTTGTTTACGTTTACGAGCCCAGTCTATTTCTCTCAATCCTCAGGAGCATTTATCACGGAAAAATATTCGTAATAACGTGACAACCCGTTACTATTCCTGTTCCATTCTTAGAAATCCATTCATTTTTCTGTTATTTCTCTTCCCCTTCATCACACCTTTACCCTTTTCTCCTGGACTCTCCACTCTTTTTCCTCAGACCATTCATCATCTCAGAATAAGTCATTGTCATTTTAATGAGGTGGGAACCGTAATGAACTACATTCAAGGCTCAAGCTCGTAGAGGAATTGTGCTTTACATCTCTTACGACCGTGGAGAGTTGGTGGTTGGGGAGTTAGGTGTCAACTGTAATTAACCACACTCATGATTGTTTTATGCCCTCCTTGTGCAGGTACTCTAAATCTTCGGTTAATAGCCAATACATATTTAGACACGGACACTATTAGACGTGACTTAGAAAGAAGGATGTTTCCGTTTCTGTTTTTTTGACCTCTCTGATGCAAGAATAAAATCTTCTTCTTGCTTTAGTACGCCTTAACGATGTACATATTAGGGTCGGGAAGTTTAAAAGGAACAAGTTCAGGAATGAATGTAAGAATTGTTTATTGAATGTTTTTCTACGGCGGGAAACACGCAGAAGAGAGTATAAGGTTTTACAATTATCATCTTACCTTCAACAAAAATATAAAATATATCAAATATTTTTGTTGAGCAAATCGGTGTTTGAAATTTTTCAAAATNACCAGAATTATGGACGGATTCACGTGGTGGGTCTTCGTGCGGCTTTTGAAAAGCATCTTCTCTCTCACGTGCAATTCCCTGTGAGTTTAGTTTGAAGAACCAATTTGAAATCTATCACCAATTGGCGACTAAATCCACTCTCAACTAATTTGAATACTCAAGTCTCAAAATTGGCGATACTGTCGAAAGCTTGGGAATTAAGAAGGAAACAATGTATAAGAAGGTTTGCCATATTCTTGCTGCAAGGAATCGGGAATTATTAAATTTTGAAGCTGTTGAACCTGGGACTAAACAGGGATGTTGCCTTAAAACTTAGTCTGGGTTATTTTTATCTTCTTCCCAGACACTCTAAATATGCTCAGCGTCACAAAATTACAACAATGTGCGTTTAAATGATTTTTTCTCGTTACATCTCCGTTTGTTTTCCATTGCACTCTTTGTGGGAGTCTCTCCTTCAAATCAGTATGACCGGAAAACTGGCCGGGGGTTATACGTTACGACCGCTCTAGTCCAGGTCAAAACGGGGCGTATGGTAAGCCTATGCATAACAGGGACGCCATGGAATACATCGAAAAGAAAAAGGTATTTCATTTAAAAGAAAATCGCTGAATAAGTGATGTTTGTATTTTCTATGCTGCTACGAGCCTTCCTCATAAAATGTTTATAATTGTAATTTTTAATTGTTTAAGTATGATTTTTTAGCAAAATCGCACGGTTACATCCAAACACTCAAAAGTAACTTACTGCTATTTTCACATCTCCACGGGGGCATCAACAGAGCGAGAACGCCGACAGAGAACTGCGATTGTTCTTAGATGGGATTATTTAATTGACTTAAATAATTATTAATTATAACTCACAATGAACAGAATCCACATTTACACAATCTAAGGCTTCAATTTTATGAGATGAATATATAAAAAATATAGTGCCGTCTGCGTCCCAAAAACAGTCTCGCGTATCACTTTCGGTACGCGTGCCATGGGTTTGCCAGCCCTGCGTCAGGAAATGAAACATCTGCAAAAAAGTTTGCTTATCGGTCGGATATATTTATTGCCTTACATCGTCCTTTTCTGCTCGCGGAATAATTTGTTGATGCCAAGGAGAGCCAATTTAATCAGATATGGAATAAGTTTAGGAGAATAATATTCTACCTTACGCAGTCGCTGCTTTAGTGAGCTGCTAATAGACTCGTTTTCCGATAGATATTGTGATCCTCTTCCCAGAAATTATTGCAAGATCATCTGGATTACAGGGCTTCCTGGGCAACCGCCCGGGGCGCTGAATCATGTGGGGCGTCAACCTTACTGTTTCATCCAAATGAAGAATTGCAAAACATCCAGTTATCCTTCACAGATAGCAAAGTTTTTATATCGGGATGACCGAGATTTTACTTCAGCGGGCTGCTAAAACGAATTTAATGTTTCACAGACCATAGACAATGAACCTTTTTGTACTTATAAATGTTGTAAAATCAAACGAACTATCTATTCTCGGTGGCGTAGTGGTTAGCGTGCTAGCTTAGCAACGCTCAGTTCCCAGGTTCGAATTTTGGTCAGTGATGGTAGTATGTGGTCGCCTTTGCTAGGTTAATTGTAAGAGTGGTCTCATTACTCTAAAATTCGCCTAAATAAAGACACGATTATTATTGTTATTACTATCATTATCATCATCATTATTATTATTATTATTAGTTTATTCACATTAATGTACTCCCAACAAATCCTGGATTGTTTGTCCTTCATATCTATCGGACTATAGTTTCTCTTGAACAGTGGGGTATTTTGGTAACCTTCTTGAAGGTTCCAGATTTTATATCCATGCATAGTTATTCAAAAGTAAGGTGTTTATACTTTTCCACCTAAATTGTTTACGATAGCGGTGGGAAAGTTTATTTTATTGGAAGGCGACAAGTACCGCTAGGCCGCATTTGTAACCAACAGTTTCCGCTTGAATGACGTATTTTATGAGTTCAAATAGACAAGTATCGGAATTGTTCATACGAAAACGAATTTATTCCCCAAGTAAACCAAAAGAGAATGTTCTCTATTTTAATCTCTCTCGACGAATAAACAGGCTGTGTATAATGTAATAAACGAGAAGAGGAAGAAATTATTAAAATTCCCGAGTTTGTTTCAAAAAATGGAAAAAATCGCAGGTCCTTGATCTGCAACGAATTTCAGTTCAGTTTTGTAAGTTATACGTGTTCCTTAGTTGAAATTACCTACACTAACATGTGCATACTTGTTGAAATTATCTCCAGCAATGCGGATTTGCAGCTATCTACTATGCAACTATGAAAGTCAAGGAATCAATTATTTATATCTTAAGAATCACCAGTAAAACAATGCCATTGAATTTGGTTACATATTCACCATTTGCTTCAAAATAGAGGTTTAATTTTCACCCGAAGAGAACCTTAGTTGCTGTTTATGATAAACGTGGCTGAAAAAGTGAGAGGTTCCGATTCTTCCCAAGTCAGTTGTTTTGCGAGAGCACTGATCCTCTGAGTATTTTGACAATGTTTAACATTCCGAGGTTAGAGGTAAGTTTCTGGGAGATTGTCTGCATCTGCAGAATTTATCATCGATTAACGAATCGGTTAAGTTGATCCAATATAAGAAAATATTATATTTTTAATAACTTGCGTACTAATAAAATGCAGGAGATCAGAGAAAGTTGTGAAATGCAGAGCGCAATGTTTCCTGTTACGGGTGAAACATAAAATGGAAGGGAACACATATATAGAGGACAATATTTTTCTAAATGAGGATGACTGCGATAGGTGACAATCAATCAGATCTGTCAACTAAGAGGGTAGTTGGATATAATAGCCCGGCATTCTGTTTGCAAAGGTTTGAGAAAATATCGTATTATCCATATTCAGGAGTGAATAGATTAATCATACAATCAAAAAAAAATGCCTGATTTAATCTAATCTGGATCTTAGGTCCGATTCGTTGTTACTAAAAAAACGGAGTAACCGCGGCACGCGACTCATGTGAACAGATTACAACGAACACATCAAGCGTAAGAGCAATGACATTCGTACTGCATACAATTGCTACTGTATGTTGTACAGATGGAATGTGAACGGGGGGGAATCAAAGGAGTGAAATTGTAATGCACAAAAGAAGACCAGATTATTCGTTCCGAATCTCGTTGCAGATGCTCTCGCACGTCCTCGATCAGTCTGGTAGAATATCAGGTGCAAAATAGACATAAGGAATAAATGGAAATTTTTCGTTTCCATTTTAGAAAGGCCATCAACTTCGTTTCGAATTTAAAGATGGCCTTCCCCGATTTATCGCGGCTAATACACACAACGACCGACCTCACCTTAGCTTCTTTTCAGCGTTTTATCTATAAATACTTTTTCCAATCATGGTTACACTTACATTTACATTCCTGCGGTTGCTCACTTATTGCCTACTCTACGGTGTAAGTAGAATACAGAATTCAAGCTTGTCTTTGATTTATAAAAATTTCGTTCTCACATATTATGAATTCTCTCTTTTCGGTCCCAGTAGTTAAAAGAAAAAACCGGAAGCTAATTTACACATATTATAAAGATTCTTCCAATGAGAGAGAATCCAAACCCTTTTACCTTTAGGATAAATGTACAATATTTCATATTTGCGTTTGTTTTGCTGTACCCTTTCGTAGAAAGGATTTTGGCTCTAGTTCCACAAAAAGGTACAAGTATTTTATTTTCATCATACGGAGTGGATGCTAATAAATGCAACCAAAATTTATAATTATTGCTTCTAGAAATGGTTGTCGTATTCATGAGAATACGGGAGAGGCATTCGCTTTCAGTAATTGATTTACAGGTAATTCAAAATTTACTGTGACTTTGACTAATTCATAGATACTGTAGAATATATAGCAATGAATCTTCGTCAGACTTTTTAATCAAGTAGTAATTTTAATGTAAAATATAAGAATGTTCAATTGGTATACAAAACAATATGATACAATCAAAATTACAATCCAAGCACAAAGAAAGCAAAACCTAAAAAGATTAAAGTCAAACTTAAAACAAATCATAAAATCAAAATTCTCATGCGTACAATATACATTAGTAATTTTTATTGCACACACTTCATTTTTTTCTTTGTTAATAGTTCTCCTTTTATTATTATAAACACGATTCACAGAATTCATAAACAAATATACATACTTAACAGAATTGTTGTATTATAAAATTAATCATCTTTAAAAATTATTAAAAATAAAAATAGCGGGCTAGTAACAATTGTCAGCATTTCATNCAAATGTCAGAATTTCATAAAATGAGGATCTTAAAAGAACAGACATTCAAGTCCTCCAAAGCCTTATGGCTTGCCTGGAAGTGCCACGGATTAAACAATAGTTTTTAAGAAAAAATGTATGTTTATTACTTATATAATAAAGTTAATTAGTTTATTTAGCCAATTTCTGTTGTAATTTTTAGCATGGATATGGTTAAATAATAAGATCAGGACTTTATTTTATTTTCCAAAACTAATTCTTTAATACGACCGTCAGCCATACAGCCATCATCAGGTACACTACCAAAGATACTGACATTTTCAGTATTGAAGTCTTGACATCGAACTCTGACATCGAAGTCCTGATCCTTTTATTTAGTCATTTCGTTACACCAGGTATCGTCCAATCACGTTGAGTATATGGATATGGTTGTTTCTTTAGGTCTTTAGGCAACGCTTTAAGGTAAGGAGCTTTTGGACAGTAAAATCCACTCTCCTTTTTCCGTAATTGTTGAATGCCTTGGGTGTACATGGACTAGCTTTATTTCTGATGTTCATACTCAATGTCTCAGTATGTTTTTTTTCGCAAGGTTTTAGGCCTGGTATTATAACGTATGCTTAAAACAAACTTTACTAATATTCACCTTAGTGCCTGGTGTTATAATGGTTTTTTTGAAGTGAAGATTATATTTAATATCCTATACATTATAGATTAACATGGACGTTCACTATAGTCTTCGTTTTCACTCCAACAAACCATTATCACAGCGGGCCTTAAATTGAGCATTAGTTAGTACATTAAGTGTGCATTATAATACCGAGCCTAAGTCAACCAAAAACGTATGCGGCAACCAATGACGGTTATATCTTCTTCTGTTTTAACTTAGTAAAAAAAGCTTAGCGCGTCATAACGAACCGTGGTCTAAGATTTCCTTTGCGGGAAATCCTCCAAAACCGAGTCTTCACCTAAGCTCTATTTTTACATTAACATTCATTTATCTGTTAGGAGATGAAAGTCAACCGATTACCTTCGGATACGGATCCGGGGATATTAAAAATTAATGCGCCTTGAACTGGTTTGCGTCAAAGGACCGAATAAATATTTCAGCGTCGGTTAATTTACACAGTCAGGGTTAAACAAAGGAGCGCTTCTGCTTGCTTATGTTAAACACTTGCGAAAAGGAAGCCCGTTGTCAAATATTTTCCCTTCGGTTGCAAGAAATCCTTTCCACTACCGGCAGTGCTGATATTTACGTGATTGTTCAGAAACCATGTCATCTCAAACATCCTATTACTCGCTGGAGGAAACGCAGGTAATATGAATGAAGAACTTTTTTTGGGAAAGCAAAGATTTTCTGACAATTATTATCAAGCTTTCACAATTAGTATATTTGAATCTATCAAAATGTTGATAAAATTTTAAGAAAGGTAGCACATTCATACGTTTGCATAAAGTCGTAAATTTAATATTCTGGTGGGTTGAGAGATGCTTAACTCAGGTTGAAAGCACGCACTATAAATATATATACCCGGAACACCGAAGCATAAGTGTAGTTTAGATGGGATGTATTATTATTTCCATGGTTGAAAAGCTATTATGAAGATTTTATTATATTATTAATCTATTATGAATATTTACAAAGTATTTTTTATATATATATGTATATTATACGAGTAAAAAATTATCCGTGAGTTCAGTGATATTCGTAGCTAACATACAGGTGTTGCAGTCTTTTTAAAGGTAACATCGTCTCCGATTATTATTATAAAAATTGCTTCAACAAACACCCCTTGAGTAGATATATTTCGGATGTCACTAGAGGAAGAGTTAAGGATACTAATAATTGGGAATTTGGCATAAAGGAGCAAGTGAGAAATCCCTCATTATACGCAGGTATTTACAATCTTTTTATGGCTAATTCTAGAGCGGAAGTTGCAGAGGAAGTTGAGATAATATTATTTTCATAAACTTTTATTTAATTTCCAAAATGTGGATAATCACATAAAAATGGGAATCAAGTTAATCTAATGTTTAGTTAATTGTGGAGATTAGGAGAAAAAAATTTTCTCTTCAGGTTTAAAGTCACAAGTAGGAAGAGAAGAAACACAGGAGGAATTTAGATCATTCCGCTAACTAATACGGAACTAATATGCTCAAATAAGAAACTCTAAATTCTTTGATTTCGATTTACCCCTTTTAGACAAGAATGAGGCACAGTGGTTTACTTATACACCTAGAGTTATCGGACGAAATGGGATTTTCTTACATACCCTCATTCCCGAATTCCGAGAGAGATTTCGCGGGAAATCGTTGATGTTAGAGTTTGAAACAATACTTCGTATAATAATATAATTTCGTATACATAAAATAAGACTTATACTAAGGCTCACTTTAGACCCCATTTTGTTAAAGTGGAGATTAAGTTCAATCTCCTATTCATATGATGAATTATCGTGGATTTTTATTAAAATCTTTACTTTAACTCTAATATACCATTATAATACCGGCTTTAAATAGAACATTAGTAAAATACATTTTATGAATACATTATTTTACCGGATCTTAGCCTCACAAAGGAAAATAAGTCTACTAATTACTGTGAAAATATTTCCTGACTAAAATTATAGTTACATTGCAAGTTCAGCTGGAAAGTCGTTTATTAATTATCAGTTTAACGTTGTATCTTCTGTGAGAAACTCATTCTTTGGGAAATAATACTGCTCATCGATGAACGTTTTCAACGCTGTGACATGAGTTATATTCGTGAAGTCGACAAATTTTTCGAATTCCTAACGCGGAATAGAAGCGTTTTATACTGCTCGAGGGGATCATAAGCGGATGTTAAGCAGAGAAAACCAATAAAGATTGAGCTATTATTCACTCATTGATAGAGGGATTAAAGAGTGGAACTGTTTTTACCTGAAGAGTTCTTCATACGCTTTCCTTAGAATAAAAAGGAGCTTAGAAAACGATGCAGAGTTTATTGAGATATATAAATGTAAATCGTGTGAATGTGCTATGTAATGTATGCAATGTAATGCAAAGGGTGTAACATGTAGTAATGGTTATCTATTGTATAAAGTTTTTATTTTTAAATAATTGTATATTATGTGATTAAGCTTCCACTAGACTTATGTCGAACAGCGGCCGAAATTGGTAAATAAATTAATATTGCGTATAGTCTTCTCAGAAGTCTCTCCGCATCATGGACAAATGTACCAATCATTCCTTCAATGCAGATTGACTGTTACTATTATAAGTTTTTTTTATTTTTGATTCACAAATTTTGTTTTTAGAAAGGATCATCTCGGGAAATGTCTCAGTAATTACCATTTCCCCCTTCTCTACGCTTCCCAAATGTCTCAAAATTGTGGAATATGGAGAACCTACCACACGTAACTTACGAAGTCGATTTATCCGAAACATTAAAAGGATATAAGGTAACAAAAGTCAGCACTTAATTCAAAAAATTAATCTGCAATTTAGATCTGTTAGCGAACAAAAGTTATCATGAGGTAATATTTCTCGTGAAGTTTCTAGGATTCAGAAGCAATAGCCTTTGAAGTGGGATAGCGATATGCTTTCCAAAACGAATAAAACTTACACCGCGAATCCATCCTGAAAATATCGTACTCATTCTTTTTCTAAAGGAGTATTTTTCCGCAATCTGCAAACGAATACAGGTTGAGGAGTTTGACACCAAGACGCGATGAAAGACGCTATTTATTTATTTTTCCTGTTTTCAAAAATATCCATTTATTAAGCAATTAGGCGTGCACAGTAACAAAATACGAACATATAAATGTATCCCCTAAAATAAATTTTCGCAGCCTTCGTAATAAGTGAAATGGTGGTATAGGCCGCTGATGGTTATATTAGTAAGTAGTAAAAAATCACTCCCAAAACCATCAAGGAAAAATCAACTTATGCACATTTCGATCTTCTTGAGAGCATCTTCAGGGATTAGTCTACAGGTTGAAACTACGTTTTTCATTTCCAGTTTTATCCTGTCAACTAAGTTCTCTCATGAAGAGTGAATTGTACATAAACCGTAAGTGTTTTCATTGGTAGCTTTTTAGAGTAATTTTTTACTACTTACCTTCGTATTAAGTCTGTATGTACGAGTAAAGTATACCAGGTAGGTGAATATCAAAGCCCTAATTAAGTCTTAAATGCGAGTGAATAGTAAATTATCTCTCTCAAGAAATATTACGCACAATAGAATCCGAACAATGTGTTAGAATCGCCAAAATATTATCTCTTAATTACATGTATATGTTGAATGAATGTGGAACCATTGTATCGTGGAGGTTTATCCGTCCGCAGTGGCGAAGTGGTTAGTGCTCATATCCCTAAGTCCTGAGTTCGGGTCCCGCTTTGTCGGATCTTTCCGGTTATATAGTGGTTGTTTGTGTTCGTAAGTAATCATAATTATTAAAATGGATGTAATTGGGATCTACCTGTTTACATTAAAGAAATTATTATAATTATCTCATGTAGCCTCACACACTGGATACACGAGCAATAATTTTGCTTTCGATGGATGGAATACTCGATTGTTTCTCAAAACGCCATTCCTTTTCTCAACGGCGATTGTCACATTGCTCGGTATCGCCATAAATCTTCCACGGGTGGTAACGCGTTACCTTGTGGATATAGATGGCGAAGATATGAATTATTATCTCCGAGAGGCAAAGAAAATCTTCGACGAAAGATGAATTTTGTCAATCGGATCGGCGAAAATCCGCAATAAATCCACGAGTGAATGCCAAATTCCTCGCGAGGAGGGAATCAGGAAACCGACTATGCGTTCTTATTTCAAAACTCTCGATGGGTCGAACTTAATTTTCTTTGGGCGGGATCCGAAGAGCAGATGAACGCCTCGACGCAAATCAGAGAGAAAAAAGCCTTGCTTCACTAAAGGGAAAAATACTCCGCTGGAGAAACGGGCGATATGAAATCCGAACGCTAAAAAAATGCGATGGAGCAAACGGGAAACAGACCTCAAGGCTTTCCAAGCGGAAGATGAATATTCGTTCGACCTCCACTGGAAGGAAAGATCATCATTTTATGAGCGCATCCCGGAGCGTTCGACGGCTCTAATTATGAGAAACCAATGACCTGTTATTATAATGGCGTGTTGATGTATGAAAGCACTCGTTCGTGGAGTGATTATCAATTATGTATTCCAAAGTCGGTGAGTGAGTCTAGGCTCGCGGGGAGTAAGATGTGGGGAGAAAACAGTCAACCGAGCCCGATCAACTTCGTCAATGGCATCATGGGTGGCAAAACTACATATATTTTTCGTCCGCGCTAATTGTAGGTATACCGTAAGATAGGGTGGCTTTTCCATAAACACAGCCACCGATCCAAAGGAGTGGGTGTCTCGTCGGCAGACGTGAGGAGGAAGAGAAGGGCCCCTCGCAAGGGAATGTGGGTGCGCACCGGGGGATTACGTAAACCGGCCATATGGTACCGATTCTAATGCAAATCCGCGTGATTCACACTAGCAACCTCCCATTCATGCCCTAAGCGAACTGGGAGCTTTGAAGAATTGAGCACGTTCTGGGGAAATAGCGTTCTTTTAATGGCAGAGTGCTTATGATTCCCTTCGGCAAACGACGTGCTGCCTTCATCTTTGTGATGGAACGACGTGTTAAAAGGAACGATGGAAACCAGATAATCCGAGCTCACATTCAGGTTGATTCCAATTGGATTATTGGGGAAATTTCTCGTTTAACTACGCGAAATGATTTGTGATTACTGTAACCAGAAACGATGCTAACTTCGTAAAGTTGTAACGAAAAACAAAACAAAGCGTATGAAAAACTTTTTCGTTGTTTAGCTTCGCGATACCTCTCTTTTGTAATTCTTCGACCCGCTTTCAAACTGCGGCTCACTTTTGAGGCGATATTCTGTTTAATGTTTCAACTCGCGATTCTTCGATGTAACCAACGCAGTGATTAATTCTTTCGTACATAGAACGAACCAACAGGCTTTATTTTGATATTTTCGGGTACGAATTCTTTGAAAACTTTATGATCTATAGAAGAAAAAACATTTTATACAGTGGAATAAAACACGTCCGTTATTTCTCAAGTACATACATACTACAGTATTAGTTTGATAGTAAGATAAGGATGCGTAAATTTTCCCATATAGGTTACTCATTTACTATAATTCAGTCAGTCCAGCTCTAATGCCAGACATTTAAGAGTGAGAAGAGTCTCCACTTCTGATCAAATCAACGCTACCTATTATTTTAAATTACCTACTTAGAAAATTTTCTTTCGAGCTTTCAACATTCATAAAAATAATTCTGTGCTCAAAATAGGCAAGGTGGAAATACTTCTAGGGAGCTCTATTGCCGTCGTAGCATTATAAAAACTTTAATAAGACGAAGGCCATTCTATTCGGCTTGGCTTAATGGGAACCATTGTCTGGGAATAATTACATAGGAGTTATAAGCATCATTTCTTTCAGAAGACCGGATTAGTATATTCTAAAGCATGAAATATCCGCATACCAATCAATTACTTTTATAAGTATTCCACCATAATCATTTTTCATCGTTCATAAAATCCAAAACAGGGACTTAAAGTTATCTTGAGTTTCGAGTGAAAATTCTAATTTTCAAATTGCTCATACAAATCTAATTGTCTCTTGTTATCAAAAGATCACTTTAAAGTGAAATTTTGGCATAATCTTAGTTCTCTATGTTTATTGCCCTGTGTGTAATTATAGTAGTTTTCAGACAAGATATGGCTATACGTGTTGACTGATATATCGGCTATGGCTTGAGAATAGCAAATCGAAAGCTTAAGACACAGTTAGGGTAAACTAAGGCACGGAGGCTGCATGAGTTCCACATGAAACGAATCTATGGAAGCTTCTATTATTATGCGTTGCAGGATATGCAGCAATACCACCGCTCAGTCCATTAACATCTTTCATCCATTTATCATTTTCCACAAAATCATCCACACTCTTCTCCTTTTCAGGAATGGAATGCCAAGTAATTTCAGTGATCGCAATTTTTTCTACTTGGACATGTTGTCACTCGTTGTTAACTGTAATAATAACAAAAATGTATTTTTTGAGGATTTTGTGAATGAACATTAGTTCATTACGCCGGCTGGTGATTTGTAACATTTCATAGGAGAACGACTTTTTCGACAGAGTTTCTCGACTTCTAAAATTGTGTAATATTGTTTTAACTAAACCGATTCAACTCGTCCTTCGGAAATTAATTTTCATAAGCCGAATTATTCTCGGCCCAAATAGGATCTTAAAGATTGACTTCGAAAACAAACTCCGGGCGGAATTTCCTTCGAAATGTTGTTCATTCGAAACGGAATGTGGATTGTATTTTACGTGGTCTAAACTTCAAACCCTTGGGTGCATTTCTCTGAGAATTTCTTTCGTTGACAGTCATTCTTTACGTATATCTCCTTCTGGGCTCCCCATGGTCCCGGATGCTTCTGTAACCTGAGAGGTATACTTAAGCGCTGCCACCGAAGGCGAAAGAGGCCAGCGGGTCCCTTATACTGGTGCTCGGGCTTCGGATCGAAGGTTGGTAACTTAATCCTGTAAAAATACACGAAACAGAGATGCTAGACGGATGCTGTAACAGAAGCCACGGAAGGAAAGAATGATTTTTGATCAATGATCGCTCGTACGTCACCGTGAAGAACGACTGTAAAGTTTGGGAAAGGTAAACATTCGACGAGATATTCTTACGATACACCGGAAAAAGGTTAATCCAATAAAGGACTAATATCCGAGGTCAAGGGAGAGAAATTAGTACAAAATTTGCTGTGAGATGGAGGTAAATACCACAAAACCCTGGAATCATTATGGTACACTGGAGGGAATGGTACTTTTCTGTTATACTCTTCCTTTTTAGTCACCGCTCTTTAATTCATCCCTCAGCCACACGCCGATTGGTGGCTCGCAGGTTATTTATGAAGATGTAATTATCACCAACGCGTCGCTATCGTAATTGAGGGAGTGAGATTGGATATAAATGTAAATACCGTATACTCTCGATTACAAGGCGTGTTTTTGCGTTTTAAGAGCTTCCAAAACTTGGATGCGTCTAAAATTAGATTCGCGATCTAAAATGCATTATAGTGAAGCAGGTGCCACCGAGAAAAGTTGATTTAAATATAAACTCTTAGGTGAGATTCTTTTTTTCCCATGACAGTAACGTCCTTTTCCTTAGCAATTATTAACGCCTGCATTGTCCTTCATAATAATAATAAATCGTCTCTATTTGGCTAAGTCTCCTCTTCTATTTAAACCATCGTCATGTTCCATACAGTTATTAATTTAAGAGAAAAGAAAAAGGAGAAGAAATGTGGAAATAAAAAAACGTAAGAGATTCTACGGAAAAAAATCATTGCAAGAAAATACCCACTAGAAAGGGGGTGTGAAAAACCTGCTCAAACCTACCTATAGTAATAGCTAAAAGATGCGAAAGAACAATATGCACATAATAGATACACTTCATATACACATAATACACAGTCGATAGATACACAGAGTGACAGTAAATCAATGATACATAATTATAAATCATAATTTCAAAAATCAATTTTACATAAATCATTATCATAATTATATATACATCTTCAATATATGAAGCACATTTATTTTCAAATACATACTAATATAATAATAGTATGTACGTAGTCGGAGATTAGATAACACATAGACATAAGATTCGTGTATTTGTAAGATATTAGGTATAAGTTATAAGAAATATAAGAAACAGTATTTGAAATCTACAAGTCAACCAATGAGAAGTAACTGACATTAATGATATAGATACACTCCTCTATCACTGAATATTTGTAAGAACGCATCGTAATGCCGGTTTGCCGGTAGGTTGCGATGATAATGGTCACCTTTCTAATGGCGCCTTGCTTTCTTAAGGAATTATCGTACAACAAGCACACTATTAAGTAATCAATAACTATTGTTCCGTGGCAAGCCTGCCCGGATTTACTGAGACACGTATAAGACCAATATTATGCGTTTTACAATCGTCCTATAATGCTTTTATCCCAGATAACTTTCCAAACTTGATTTCATTTTAGATTCAAGAGAGTACTGTAAATTAGATCTACAATGCAGTTCCGAAAAGATCGAGTCGAAAACCTGTTTGAATGCCAATTCACACACCCTAGGTCCTTGTGAATCATTCTTTCTGTTTCGAAGAAAATTGCGTAGTTTTCTGTAATTCTTCTTTCTAGTTCTTTTCCGCAAATGTTGTCATTTGAAGGGCAAAAAACTTGCATATTATTCCTAGCAATAGATGCGCAATTAATATTTCTCTAATTATGAATGAAGATATGAGGATTAAGATGTAAAATGATGGAAATTTCTTTTCCTAGAGGAGATATGGTGATAGATGTTCCATAAAGAGTAATCCCATTCTCTTTAGCGCAAAAGCTCTTCTATATCTTTGTTTACTCTTCAAATACTCCATATCTCCACTCGAGTGGCTTATCTTCCTCAAACACCTACAAGTTCTCAAATGCAATCATCTTCCAACAACCATTTTCTTAGCGATCTGACTTTCCGGTTTACTTTCCTTCTTTCTATGCGAACGCCGCAGCGTACAAACAGAGAGGTTGAAACATTTCCTATACATACAACTGCGTCTATTGTTTGTTTATTGACCCATTCACACTTAGCGGACATAGGAGGAAAGACATATTCTAGGTCAAAGATTGATTATTTATTCGAACACTTAATCAGGATGAAATTTGAATCAGAGTATTATCATTGCTTGTAAAGTATCCAGCCCGAAGGCAGGTTGGGACCTCATTCCCTCTACTAATAGCTACGAAGAACTTAGAGAGGGAAATGAGGTTTTCTAGGCAAGGTGAGGAGTGAGGAACTTTGCCCTTGCTTTTCTTACTGAGCCAGAATGCTATGAGCGGAACGAACTTCCTCGTAAGTGAAGCACAATGACTCTACGAGCCACACTTTTCATAGCGTTTCATAAGGAAAAAACTTAATTAATGCCATTATTCAGCATAACTCATACCTCAGAAGCTTTCAAATTAACACAGCTATGAACAAAACGGAAACAAAAGTAAAAGAAAGATACGTTTTTCTCTACCCTGTACCAAAAGGCAAATGAAAAATATTTCATTCATCAAGTTATGGTAGAAAGACCAGTATTATCATTAACGAGTAGTAATAGTTTGTGAAAAACCATGTCATAATTTAAAGGAGCATAAGATATATTACCTTCACCAAATCTAAATTTAGTTTTTGCGAATTTAACAGCACGTTTTTATTGCGTCTGACGGAAAATATAAAAAGAAACTCTCCGAAGAGAGAATTATTAGCTTTTATTCTAATAAAACATATGCAATCCGATTAATTTGTCACCTGATGAAGAAGTAGTAACAGCCATCATCAGGTGATGGCTGTTCGCCGAAACCGGTAGTGTCTTAAATATATCTTGTGGAAATCACCAAGTCTTTTTCTTTATTTCATTTTACCACTAATGACATTTTTAATAACGTCACTAAAAATCCTATTTTAATGAATATATTCCAGAAATTTTTAAGGGTACGTAATTTAGCAAAAAACAAGAAGAGGAATCCTAGGGATAAAATCGATGGTAGCAGGCTTTACTGTGTGGAAATCCATAACACTAGGATTATAGGAACAAAATAACAAATACTCTTTTTCCAAGGATGTAATTCCACAGATGTAATTACATCTGTGGAAAAAGAGTATTTGTTATTTTGTTCCTATAATCCTAGTGAATCCTAGGGATGTGCTGTACGCCCATGTGCCTCTAGATCAGAAAGGCCGATCTCTTTGACACCAGTGGACCGCAGTAGCTCATAGAAAGACCTCGCGGGCAGCAAGTAATATACTTCCCCCAATTTCTATTTATTAAAAAATGTATGCAAAATCGCCTCTTTAATTGCTCATTAAAACTTACAATATGCACTGGGAGCGATCGTCATTATACACTTTCAATAGTATATTTGACAAAAACTGTGCTTCTTTCCAACTTAGTTATCAAGTTTTGGGATAGAAAGATTCTCGAAATATTCTGGGAATACAGACGAACTGGTGCTCGCGGAACGGGTGAAAATACAAGGTGTTGGAGACCTCTGATTTAGAACTGGTTTTAGGCTAGAAAAGCTCTTCTCCAATGTTAACGAAGAGGATTTCTCTCAACGTAATTAAATAACCACTTCCATTATTTTCTGAAAATTATCTTATTGATGTCATATATGGTCATAGTCGTGCCGATGGGTGAAGCAACGAGGCATCAGCCCCGGGCCCCTCTCGGAGGGGGGCCAAATGGAATTGAAAGGTCTTAATTATTTTATAATTAATGTTCATCTTGATAATAAATGATGAATTTAAATATGGGGAAGCCTATTACTCTCTTTCTTTTTCATATTATTACGCCCATAATCAAGCAAAGTGACTTGGGAATAAAATGAAAGGCGGCGTATGACATTTCGCCTCTGGCGCTAAAATGGCTCTGCACGACCCTGGTCATAGGTAAAGAGTATTACAGTATCTGAAAATGAATGACTTAATAAACTGAGCATTAACGTGGAAAGGGAAGATCTCTGTGTGACATGAATTCAAAATTAATTGCGATATGTTTACCGAAAATTCAGGTAAGGTGAATAAAGAACCTTATCAGAAGTTGTGAAAAGTAAATAAAGGTACCGCTTTTACTATAAATATGAATATTAGTATTAATATTAGTAATTAGAAAATATAATGATCGAATAATATGGAACGTACGTTCTCGGTTTTATCGAGTATTTGGGTTTCTCCTACGAAATGATCATTTAAATAAAAAGCTCGGTTATTTTTCACGAGCCGGTTCATTTTTTATCAAGGACTGAGAGAAAACGAAGACTTGAGGGAATTTCTATGATGAGAGCCATCGAATAGTCAAGCAGTAACGCGATCGCCTTCTGTGGCAGCGGTCCCGGCTTCGATTCTTATGGGTACACACGTGCAAATGACTTCAGCTGTCAAAGCAATTTCATGAAGTACTGCCAAAACTACTAACTTAAATGATTGGATCCAGCTTTAATTAGAATTAGTACTGATCGCGCAGCTTTCTTAATTATTCTCTCAGTTTTTCCGAGCTTCCTTCAGATATAATCCACTCTTATTGTATAAACTCAATATGCGAAGGTGTTACTTTGTGGAAGGCTTTAATAATGGAAAATAAATATCTCGCACACTTCCATAGATTTTATTAGCTAGCTAGTAGCGATTCATCAATATTTACAAATTTTGTATATATTGATGAGTAGCAAAACAACTCTGCCTGATGATGCTAGCTCACTAGCGAAACTTGGCCCATTAATAAAAACTGTGGAAGTATAAGAGATGTTTCTTTTCCATCATTCTTATTGCATTGATTTTACTCACCTGATTTTACTTACAAACCCACGTTCGCTACCAGATAACAAGAAGGGCTCAAGGCACTTCCACAACTCAGCCATTTCCTTGCCACAACTACAATTTCTTCTTCCACAACCACCCAGCTCTTTAATCAGCCCTCACAATTCCTTTCTTTCGCTTGCATTTCACTTTCTTGTCTATCTATCCACGCCTAATTTTTACAACACAATACCATTATTATTAATAACAGTTAATTCGTTACAGAAGACAAATTTATGCTTAAAATTTACAACACACTACAGTAATTCAGCAGTTATCCATTACGATACTGATATCTTCTAGCTACAGTACACTATATCAAATATTGGTGGCAGAATGGTTGGTGCGCTAGCTTTCTTACACCGGGATCCCGGGTTCGAGTCCCGGTAACCCGGGATTTTTTCCGGGCTAAAGCTAGGATTACTGTGTTCGTCGTTCGTGTCTGTGATAATTCAAATTATTGAAATGGATGTAATTGGAGGCTCTTGTTTCCTTTGAAGAAATAATAATTCAGTAAATCGTACATTTTATTACGTCGCATATATAGGATGGGCTATCGGAAGAATTATAAGGGCAAAAGAACTGTGAAGAGGAGGTAGGAATGTCCGAAAAGGGATTCTAGAGGGAGTTGAAGAAGGAATAAAAGATCGAGGAAGAGCGAAAACTGGAAGGTTGTCGTGTGAGGTCCGGCAGTGGGTCATATCAATCTCTTTCTTAATGAGAGGTATAACTCTTGGTGACGAAGAACATAGCCGAGGACGCCTTCGTTTCTCCCAAACCTCTTACACTCGTCGAGTCGCTTAAGGCCACACACGGGGAAATATCGCTGTGAATCGCTTGAATTTTGAGCTGTTAATGAAAGACAAGTAACTGCTGTCTGTCAAGGGTGAATAAAAGGCACTCCTTAAAAACTCTTTCGCTCTGGCGATAGCTTGGACAAGTGTTAATTAGTCATTTGCTTGATAAATGCTATTTTAGGAGGCAAAACCGTTTCGCACTTAAAAGAACTTACACTTTATTCATTTCAGCTGTTTTCATGTTGTTTAGGGATAAAATGCGAATCGGCTTAAGCTTTCAAGTTATATTTCACAAGAACGTGAGCGTTGACAACGTACATTAAATAATTTCTTTCCATAAAAAGAAGACGGAAGAGTACGTTCGACACGACTGCTTTCATTGACCGCAAGTAGTAGCATTCTGCAAATGCTTACTTAAAATAGAAACTATTCCTCTCCGTAAAGGTGAATTTCAATACACAAATACCACAAAGAATAAGTAAGAATGATTTTTGAACGAGAATCGCTTCTCTATACGTATACTTATTTCATTGATTAAATAGGGCTCTTCTGAGTAAGCAGTATTCATGTTTAAAAAGTAACATCACATACATATGAGCAATGCACTCATGGGCATCCAAATTGTAGCAACCTTTACGCATGCGTTACTCAACTGCATATACGTGCTAGAGGTTTAAAAACACGCCATAAGCCGAATGCTGGCAAGCGGAAATCGCGTTTATATGCAAACGGGAAGTTCCGGATTACCGATCTCTAGGAATATCCCTATGCGCATTTCGGAAGCAATGTCTCCGTTTTCAAGGGTTCCACAGTTGGAAATGATTGAATTCTTGGTCGGATCGTTGACTTCTGCTTATTCGCAAATCTATCTTTCAGTCAATTACTTCCCTCGCAAATTCCGTGTGAAGTAGGGAGGACACTATTGTCTATGGTAGGAGTGGTGCTTTCCTATTAAGGCGCCGACCTCAAACAGCGGTTCGTTTGCTAGGATTTCATTGAGCTCGACGTAAAGAGCACTTCTTGTCTACATGTTTGTCGTTAACAAGTGCTTAATAGCGCCTATCCATAAGGAGCAAAAGGTTTCAGTCCTGCTATCTCACTCTATCTTCCCTAGTAAATCGTTCGTTATCCGTAAGTCTTTCATTTCTCGCATTCTCTATTCTTAATTCATTTTCTATTTAGATAAACTAGATCCGTCATCAGTTTGTAAGAATAACTTATCTTATACAGAAGAATCTCTCTCTCATGTGATTATCAATCGTATGTTTCTGAACGCTTACCATTATACTCTTGTTTTTCACGTTGGAAAATTATCGAAGTGATGCTTTTTTTTTAATTCGAGGAAAGTTTACGACCCTTAAATTAATAATTTAAAATAAAATAAATCGCCAGATTAACATGAAACATTTTCAAATTTACTTTTTTTTTTTTACTTATTGCAACACAAATTAGTTCATACATTTACATCCATTTAAATACCCCGCAAGCCGCATTTCGGCGTGTGGCAGGGAGAATTGTAAATAGCATGTCGCTAATTATTTGTGAGAACTGAATTTTTGTAAGTGGAAATAAGATTAAATTAAACTCTCAAAACAGCTGGTAAATGAATCCTAAATATAAATCTGAAAAAAATCCATCCGAATCCCACTGTCAAAGTTCTCACGCTGCGGTAACAATGCACAGCGCACGGCTTGGACAGCTATATCAGAAAGCGCGGTGACCATCAAAGAGAAAAGTACCCCATAAGGATCCCCGATTGTTATAAACGAATGATACTGATTGATCGCTTTTACTGTCCCCAGCCACACTTAGATGCACTCCTTGCATAATTATATCAATGTATTTGTAAATACCTTGATTCGTTGCGATGAAATATCGATGCATTGCGCTTTAGAAGGATGATTTACCTAAGCATCTACGGAATTGTACTTAAAAGAGCTATTGCTAAATACGCGTAAAATGCAAAGAAAAAATGTGTGCCCGGCACATGAATGACCACGATGGGAAAAACGCTATTTTGGTTCTGTGATACCTTATTTCCTCCTCCCGGGGGAGTCCCACCTGAGAATCCCTCGCCTGTAACATGCGAGCCGCCAATTACGCGAGTCAAGGGGCGTTAAAACACCACCTATTAAAGCCATGTTATAACAGCTTATCTGCTCTTGCTCCGATTTTCCACCATTTAGCGGCCAATTCTTCATAGATTACTATCTCTTCCTAGTTATGTCTAGTATATTCTATTTGATTGGTTGTGATTGTCTAACCCAGGGGTCTTCAACCTTTTTCATGCACCGCCCCCTTGCTCTGTATTGCATAAGATAAACATCGCTAGAAAAAGAAAATACGAAGCATAGGAATAATAAAAAAATTTTTGAAACAGCATTTTTTTTCATTTTCCACTTTTGCAACTGCCTCATTTAAAAGGAATAACAAGCGTGAAAAATAGCGACATTTGGCAGCATTTTTTAGCAAAAATAGCGTCCACAATATAGTGACATTGGCTCATTTAGTATTTAATCTAGTGAGAACCTTAATAACCTCTTCCATGCCAGCAACCCCATGTTTTTCTACCCCCAGGAGGGCTATATCGCCCCCGCTGAAGACCAATGGTCAAACTTCAAACTATGAAAAGCGTTCAGTCTAAGAATTCGTAGCAATCTACATAGTCTACATTTGGCGGCCAATGCTAATCTCTTCGTAACATCGCGAATAATTTTTCAAATTTTGATCGATATGTCCAGCTAAAATATCTCTATTTTCTACTACATCTCTTCCAACATTACATCTACATATGTACACTGAAGATCGCCTTTCGGCGTGAGGCAGGGGATGCATGCACCTAAATTACATCTACATAAAGTACCCTGCAAGCCGCCTTTCGGCGTGTGGCAGGGGGTGCAAGCACCAGGACTCTACTTCACTAACCGATTACTTGCGCGTATCTTTTGCGGAAAAAAATGAACTTTTGAAACGAATTGTTCTAGCGTCTATTTCTCCGATTTTCCTCGTAGTATCATTACTACCCAATTACAATTTACACAGCTCTCACCGAAAAAAGCACAACCAGATACGCAAGTTATTCATTCGTCCGCGGGTTTTACGATTCTGGCGTACGTAATCGTAGACAAAATTGCAAATGGTTAAATATAATAAACCTCTAATGAGGGCAGTAGTCCACTATTTGCAGCGAAATAAACCTGTTTTCTTTCCGTATCAAAGGCGATGAATGCAGGATGCTCAGTCCTGAAGGGAAAATTTCAGCATTGACCCTTAACGGGTTAGAGACGAAGGAGGTAGAACGCAAAAAATTCAAATGTAATAGTTGGTAGCATTTAGTTCCAAGAATCTTAAATATTTGGAATATGTAGTAGGTGGTTGAAATTGGATTTGTTCTATCAGTGTTTCAATTTCATCTGACGGGAAACACAGGAAAGTGCTATTTTTATTTTACGTAGAACCACGAAAATGGGTTGGTTGAAAAATTCTAACCCATCCGGGTTCCCATCCAAGAATTTTATTCTTTTCTGTTACAATACCATTAAACTTTCAGGCAACTTTAAAGGAAACAGGCCTCCCTATGCGTTTTAGAACAGTGATCTAACCGCACTGTGGAGACTACCCTGCAGAAGAATACTGTATATACTCAGTTATCGAACACAACGATTGGAAAATTAGCCCCCTGTTTGAAGCTCAATTATTAGGTAACCTCTAAAAACAGTCTCAGGTTTTGTATTGTTATATATACTCAAAATGAACTTTAACTAATGTTCACTTTAAGGCTCGGCATTGTAATGTTTTTTAGAGTTAAAGTGAAAATTACTGTTAATCTCCATGCTAATACATCATATATTTAGAAAAGGAGGGATTTATAATTTAACGCAATAGGCGTTAGCTGAGGGCCTCATCTATAAGGGGGGCCTCTATGAAACTGCTCATAGTAGCGACAAATTGTTCTTGTTTTTCGCTTCAATAAAGAATTTTGCACTTGTTGAGTAAGTCTACGTAATATGTTTATATTGTCTGTGTCTACGTAATAGATTGCATTGCTTAGGTCACTATATAGTGGAATCTGTCCATCATCCATTTTTACGTTGTATTTCATAGAAATATTATGCAACGTAATTGTTTATTGTAATTGTAAAATGCACACGCTGTTGTAGATGTGATGTATCCTTTGTAGAATAATATAGTTGTATATCATAGCTGCTTAAATTGTCAACTTGTAATATTATGTAACGTTAACAAGCGAAACTGCTTTTTAAATTGTAAAAATGAAATCATGTTCAATTGTATTTTGGAACTGCATCTGTTTAAAATTTCAATTAGTAAGTTTTGTAAAACATATCTGTTAGTGAACTGGGAGACTATTCACAAATGTATATATTTTTATATGTAGAACTTAAGCGTTAGNTTTGCGCCAAAGGCATCTGATAGCTTAAATCCGTCCCTGTTTAATAATATTTTTAAATAATTATCATTTTATCTCTAACAATGTATCAGGCCCAAAGATAAACATTAGTCAAGGTTTCAATTTAAGTGTATGTTATAATACTGAGCCTCAGAGTTCTAACAGCTGTCAATACTGCGTCAAGAGTAATCGTTTAACAGTGTTTGATAGGGACATCTTCAAGGACACCTAAGCATTTCTAGTTACTCGCCAATTGTGATAAGGGAGTTATACTGAGAGTTAAGGATGTTTGAAGATCCGGTCTCAAAGTGTAGGGGTTACCCAGGGGGTACTTACCAGCAACAATGAGGTCCCGGTATCGAATCCAGCTCCAGGCGGGGATGTTTGTGTTCCTTTGTTTATTTTTTCTACATTTTAATTGGCCAGTAACATTTATTGACTGTTTTCAAATAACTAAGTATAATTATAGAAATCGATTTGAGAAGGTGTGACTAGGTGGAAAGCCAAGGTATGAAAGATTCAAATTAGTAAAAAAAAATATTTCAAAAACATCATTTCTTGGACATAAATGACAGTGAAAAACAAATAACGATAATTGGTACGTTATAAATCAACCATAATAATTTCTTTGCTGAAAACACGAATATTCCGATCAAATCCATTTTAATAATTATTATTATCGACAAGCATACATAACCATTCCCTAACCGAAAAAATCCGACTATATTGAGTTTGAGCGCTAGCACGCTAACCACTCTGCCAACGGTCTGTGAATATAACATAAATAATGGCCGGTGAACCATTACATAAACCTTATCACCAACTAACAGTGAATGTGGTGGGAGGGGTCCTTAGAGGTTAATCGAGTTTAAAATGAGGCCACGAGGAAGAAAAGGTTGAGAACCGCTGGTCTAGAGTAACATTGTGTACATTGAGTAACATGTTTTTACAGAATGAAACCGGCCTAATGACGATGCCCTGAGGAACTCATGTTTTGACAGCTATTACGTTGGTAATTAAAACGCCTACGCCTTCTAAAACAACGTGTTGGCTAATCTATGTCACGAATAACTTAATCCACTGCGCGATATGATCATTGGTTTCAGCAGTCACTTAGAGTGTCGAATTGGGTCAATCGCTTTTCTAACACCCAGAATTTATATTATTATTATTTAACATTGTCCACCAGACATTCATTCTCATACTCTCTTAACTCCGTTACCCTATTCCATTTCCTCTATATCCATGTCTCGCATCTATGCAGGAAAAGGATTCAAATGAGGAATTTTACCTCTATCTTTAAAAAATTCATGTTGCTCTGATTTTAATTTGTATTCAGATTGTTCTTTGCTATAAACTTACTTTAATTTTCTAGTTAAGCTAATATAAAATTAACAATGGAGAAATTAGCTCAGAATGAAAATAGAACTTGTAAAGTCGGTCATTTCAGTAACGAAGCTAACGATATTAATATTTAAATTGGACGAAGGGGAAACCCCGTAGCCCACGCACGGCGGGGTCCGACAAAGGGTGGACCAAAGGATATATAACTCTTAACAGAAAAATAATAGCAAAAGCTTTTACAACATGAGGGTTTATTCAAAGTAGGCTCTCGTTAGTTTTGATCACGGAGCTTTTCATCTTTATAGTTTGCTTGTTATGGAAGCAGAGGTACTCCGTGGTAAAGGGGTGTAAAGTGAGCGAGAAATGTAGCATAGTATCGAGAAAACAACCTGAAAGGACCCGCATGGTAATGAGGGAAAACTTACCTGAGGACTTTCACTGCAAAAACTAATCAAATGGTATTTTGGAATGAATGAGGCTCTAATTGCACCTTTAGTAAATAAACATAAGAATCGTTTGCAAGTACTTCAGACATCTCATACTCAAGACATTTGCCGTTAAAATTTCTTTATTGCTATCGTAGTTGGGTCAGGTATTAGTGCTTTTATATCCTTAAGCGCAAGAATCATCCTACCTAGGTTTGCTCTTAACAATTTCAGGAGAGACAAGGTAAGGGATATGGATGAAAATGCACGAAACGTCGTGCGGCTGGATGCAGTTTCTGACAAGATAGATCAATGGTCAAAGCATTCCCCCGGAAAGCGGAAGACCCGGGTTCGAGTCCCAGTCCGTCAGGCTTTTCTGATGTCTGTTTCTGATAACAGGACGATGAAAAAGCTCTTTTGAATGAAGCCCATCTAGACTGCCAGCTGCACGTGCCACGCCTTGAAAATAACGGGAAAATGCACCTCTTCCTTTAACTAATATTAATCAATATAGCATATCAAACCTAAGCACCATTTTCGCGTTTTTGGAGCTTCAAAAAATTGGGTTCATCTTACATTCGAGCATATGCGTTATATTCCTGGCCTTATAAAAATTTTTACTTGACTTTATCGAAAGTCCCTTACTCTGATTTCTCGAACTGAAACTTGGGTTTTCCAACTCATTAACATTAACCCCTAACTCAAGGGGGATAAGAAATCTCTTATCGTTTCCAATTTTCAGTGGAATAGTTGAGTTGACGCCATTTTTCTCGGATTATATCTAATTTTATGATCTGATTTTCTCGGACTGCTCAGTAAAATTAAGTCAGATACATAAATAATTCTCCCTGGTGTTACGGAATACTCTGCGAGTATAATAAAACGAAATTGTTGTAGATTTTAGCTTTTGTCATCCCCGTATGGGTTCTAATCTTAGAGGAGGATCTTCAAGGAGCATTGGTATCAAGCTGTCAGTGTGCTATTGTTTGGTATTGTTAGGGATTACGTTATATATGTAAGAAAATGAAATCGCTGTCGCGGAACGCTATCACCGAAACGTTCTTACTAGAATATTCTGGCTAAATTACCCCGGAAACTTCTCATCCTAATTTTCTTTCTCAACCCAATCGCTATTCGTCAGGGGACATTTGCAGACTTCCTTTGTCGCTTCAGATCCTCGATACGAGGTCATTGAACAGAAGAGAGTCGTAAAATAGAGATGCGAAGAGAAGTAAAGGGGAATTGGAAGAGATGGAGAGAGGATGGGAAATTCGAACGCGCTGCCGGAAACTCCGTCAATTGCATTGGATCACTCACCTTGAAACCTATTGTTCCTGAGATATACGGCCAAATGGAGACATTGTGTTTATTTTCCTCCGCCCCACCGGAAACCAATCACGAAATCACTCGGTGTGACCCACAATTAGGCATAATGGACTTGAGGTGTTCTTACAATCTCCGATAGAACGCCACAAAACTTCCCCTCGTGCTTCTCATTTCCTCTTTCGGTACCTCTTCCTTGAATCTTTTCCATTTATAGGCGATTACTTCCAAGTCTCGCGTCACTAATCCTATCGCGTACGTATCTCTTTCCACTGTACCAGCACTGCTTTAAACCCATCAAAACTATCTCCATAAAAGAGAGATGATATCATCGGGGAGAAGATTTTATCGTTGTTTCGTAAGAAAATCTGTTGCGCATCCTTGTCTTTTCCCTCCATCGTAATCGGTCGAACATCGCCGGCGTACGGTACGCTGTCGCCCCCGGGATGGTCTTGGTCGGATAACCTTTCCACATATATAACTTTGAAAACATTCTTTTGTTAACGATTTACTAATTTTCATAATATGATTTTTGTGGACATTAGGATTAATCTAAGTATTATATTTAATGTTTTTATTAATATAACTCTATTGTCAAAATTACGCTCATATTAGCAAAATGGGCCGATGAATGGAAATTGAAAAAAACCCACACCGGCATATTTCTTCATAGATGTTGTGTAGTTAGTGATTGATAGATTCATTAAAAATTAGAGAAGATTTGCTTTAAAAATTTTACTCGCTCTCCAGGTACTTTTTAAATGAAGGCGTGTATTCTTTCGTTTAAAATCATTCATCAATCACTCAGAAAATTCTTATTTATTAATTTATTTTATCTCCGTCGATGTGATACGATACGCTTATTCTACTCCGATTTTTAACACCATCCATTATCCTCATCTCCGTTACTTACCTTAAGGATAAGTTTTAGTCGATTTGCCTGTTTTCCTACGGTTATCAACCGTGGATTCCCTTACCCTTCGACTCAACTACGCAGCGAATATTCCGCAAGAGTTGCTTAGGAAAGCTGGTTAGTAGTTGAAAATACGACTGAAGCGACTCATATGCTATTGCTAGACCAGGTTATTTGCAGTAAAACAAATCAACTATACGCCCTATCAATTGTTTCAAGTTCGATTTTGTGGTAGGACTCATCATATTTTTTCGTAAGACTCCATCTTTTGAGTCTCAGCTGGCATTATTAGTACACGATGTCTTCAAATCTGCCGAAAATAAAAGGCAAGTTGACGCAGTACTTTTAGATTTTCCAAAGGCAATCGATAAGGTCCCTCATCATAAATTATTGTACCTATTTAAAGTAGTGGGAATCAATACAGAGGTAATAAATTGGATGAAGGAGTAACTCTTCGATAGAGAGCAACGCATAGTACTGGGCGGAGTTACTTCTAACGTAGTTAATGTGACCTCGAGCGTCCCGCAGGGTAGCGTAATCGGACTGTTACTATTTTTAATATACATTAACGACCTTAGAAATCTCATTGATAATAAAGATAGGATATTTGCGGACGACATGGCAATTTACAGGGAAAAAGAGAGCAGAGAGGATAGATTAACCCTGTCGAATGAATTAGATAAAATTATGAAATGGTGCGATAATTGGCAATTAGAGCTAAATGTAGACAAATGTTCAGCAGTTAACTTCTTCGAAAGAAAATCTATTATTATTATACATTATTACGTATCCGTACATATTCCGATTATCCGTACACTCTCCGTGGGATAAACTTATTAACAGTAGAATCGGAGAAATATCTTCGAGTAACTCTCACGAATAACTTAATGTGGGGTACCCACATCCGTAATGTATGCGGAAAAGCACTCGGCACACACCGAAACTCGACTTCGTTAAGAGAATAGTCGGTCGGAGTGACGAAAAAGTTCGCCAGTGACGTTATTTTGCATTGGTTAGGCTTCATCTTGAATATGCGTGTAGGGTATGAGACCCTGCCTATAAGTATTGTATTCGAGAATTAGAAAAGGTGCAACGAAAGGCGACACATTTTGTGAAGAATCGCTACGATAAATCAGTGAGCGTCACTCAGATGCTTCAAGACGCAAGATGGATCTTTAAAAGTTAGAAGATTTCAACAAAGGATTAATTTACTTCTTAAATTTAGAGAAAGCATGTTCAGAGATGATGTAGCCGACATAATGCGTCATAGGCCGTTCCGGTACTGCGAGAAAGATCAGGGAAATAGATGCTGGAACGAATCGATTCAAGAACTCTTTTTCTGCGAACGATACGCGAAAGTAATCGTTTGGGGAAGTAGAGACTTGATGCATGCACTCCCTGCCACACGCCGAAAGGCGGCTTACAGGGTACTTACGTAGAAATAGACATATAAAGAGAGAAAACAGAAACTTTAACCTTTACTACTGTGCAGTTTTATTCCGTGACTTTAGTTTCTCTCGAAGGCAACTAGAAACCCTTAAGACCCTACCACTATGCCAAGATAATCAACGACAATCTCTCACCCTTTCCCCCTTCAATCCTTTCCTTATTGTTAATTCCAATCTTCCTACTTCCTCGCCTTAACGTCATCACTCCCTTCTCTTTTTCCTTAACCCTCTTTTACCCCTTTTTGCGATTTATGCGAGCAAATCTTGTACTAAGCGCCTGACAATGACGTGAAACATCGAAACCATGGTTTCTGATTAAATTAACTTGTTAGAATTACAGCTCAAAGTTTGGTTTTGTCATTCTTAACACGTCCATTGCTGAAAATGTTGCGTTCCAACGTCATGCGCCCTATGAATGTCACCACCCGTCCTCACTTATGTCCAGGTCTGCACTCTGGTCGAAAGGAATGAAGCTTTAGAAGAGTGGTCTTCAACGGGGGCAATATCGTCCACTGGAGGCGTTATGAAAAACGTTGTGGGCACAGGCATGGAAGAGGGTGTTGAGGCCCTCATTAGCTGAAATACTAGATTAGCAAAATGAGCCAGTTGTAAAAGTGTAAAAGGAAGAATGAAACTTAGTTCTATAAGTTTAATTATTTTCAGCTTCGTATTGCCTTCTGTCGGGGTGCAAATATAGAACAAGAAGGATAGTATTTTTTTAATGTTGAAGATCCCTGCTGTAGAACTTCGATCTTGTACTTACCCAACCTTCGTGAGGATGGAAAAATAATTTCTCAAACCTCACTATGTGGTACCCAGGGATTTACTTGAAACTGAAATCATTCTTTGAACAACTACGATAATGTCCCTTAGTAATGAAAACTATACTTTTAAGTATAATTTGTTTTAGTTTCTTGTTTGTATTTTCATGCTTTTGCAGTCTCTCTTTCTTGTATACCATTTACATTAATCGTGCATTTCGAAAAATTACCATTTCAGAGTGACTCATTTATCTCGCGATGCGTATTCTATGTGTATACGAGAATTGAAATTGAACATAAAAAACGCTTTTGCCAGATTAGTGCGCCCGGATCACTATTTCCTCCTCCATTTCATCCTCTGATTCGAGTAGTGCATACTTCTAATTTTTGTTTAAAAAACATTAAATACTACCAAAATTACTGCATTCTTGACAGAAATAAAAATAACTATTAATTAAGTCTAATCTTAGCCTTGCCCAACCACCAATTTATCGTGGGTAATTACTAAATCATTCTAGCACTAAATCGTCCCGCTAATAGCCGCGGACCAAATCACTGGGTCCACATTTTATGGTGATGATTTGACGAAATTGCCCTATTGACCTTTAATTGACTTCTGGAAATTTCATGTATTCGAGAGATTTACCGTGCTGGTGACAGCTCACTGTGCTCATTACGTGATGCGTAATCGTGTTATCATTAAACACCCACTGAATTTTCCAAGAATATCTCGAAGCAAAATGTTTTTGTTTTCATTCGAAGTTGGAGCGGATAAGTATTTTGGTGATACAAAAGACGTTTCTTTGGTAAACGAATATATCTCATTTTAAGCAGTAACCTCCATCGCATTTGTGCTCATTAGGTCTTTATGGATAGTGAGAGTGCAATTTTCGATTCTGTCATGAAGCCCTTTTTAATGTTTATGATAAAATTAAGGATAATTTTTTGAAAAATAAGGAGAAAGTAAAATTATGTAAATAAATAAATTGCTTGTAAAAGTTACTATCAAACTGTTTTCTCTTTATAGAAATATTCTAAAAAGAAATTGGAAATCTTCACCAAACTTTGATAGAAATGATCAAAACAAATATACCAATAAATGAAAATTACAGGCATACTATTTAATGAAAATTAGATAAAAATGTAATGGTACTATTTACAGTAGTTTCACTGCTGTTTCCAGTAATAGTAATTACAAAAATTATAAAAAACTACGAACTTCAAAAATGTTTGCGTAAGCTGTAATAAACATGAATCATTTTATCTCAATATGGCATAAAAATTTTACACAAGATATAAAGTTAAAACAAACTTGTCATTAGTCATTATTCGCAATATCTGAAATTTAAAAATCTGGTATCAGTTCTTTAGTTACATCGAGTTTTCTTCCTTTTTCGGTATACAACAGGAATACTCCCTCGAACAAAACTATCTGAGTGTCCTATTTTCAGTATTGCCTTCAATCCTCTTATTTTTAGAATTTCCAAATGAACGATTTCCTATGTAAGCAGAGAGGGAAAAATGTTCCATTTCCTATTAATAAAACTCATCTTCATGAGGAAACACGGACAACTATTATTTAGGACTATTAGATTTCGTGATCTTTGTCTCTTTTCATTTTAATTCTACGTCTGTAATAAACAGTGTTGCCCTTGTCCGATGTAAAATCATTTCATATGTCAAAGATTAAATGATTCAGCTCTTTCTCATTTCAGAATTTAAGGGTTACTTTCCGCCCGAGTTATTCAACACAACGCAAAATAATAAAATCTCGTATATTTTAAATTACATAGTTAGCTCAAAAATATTTAACTTTCTGAGTTGAAGGAAGGCCATTTACCAGGTGTTAATGAACATTATTTTCTTCGTTTTTACTTACTGACATTGTTTTGACAGAATTATCTCATTCGTACTTTCTCGTCTTCTTAAATAACGTTACAATGTGTGGAGTGCAATTAAGGTAGCTTGTTGTCAAATTCTCGTTATAAGTATTAAGTGTAACAGAGATAATCTGAGAAATCCCTCGTGTCTATTATTCAGACAAAAAGTCAGCGATTTACTACCGTTGACTATTTACTGAACTTTCTTATGTTATGTTATGAGAACAATGATATGGTGAACAAAAACTCGTCCTCGACAATGGTATTGGCATCCTGGACCATTCTACCATTTATATTGAGTGCCACATTTCGTTTCCTCCGAAAAATTCTCAAGGAATAAAGAAAAGTCTGATTTTTCTACTCGTTCGCTTTTAGTAGTGGTAGTACATACATAACATAGATAGTAAAACAATCGAAATACCATAGTCAAGCTTCAGGAGGCAGTATAGCCTCTAAAGTTTGGAAATCTTCACTATAAACTACTAAATGTAAGGAATTTTATCGAAATTTTGGAATTTTTATCGAATTTTGCGATATAATAAGGCTGCAAGGAATAATCAACGATAAAAATCTTCAATGAACCATCTCTCTAATGATATCAATCAAGTTCAAGTAAGACCATTATTTCTGAATCTTTCTACATTTTTGCAAAGTACATAATCCCAAAATCCCAAAATGAATGGACTCCTACTATCTGCAATTTACCGAAAATTCGTGTTGTGCAATCTTTAGTTATCGAGTTTTAGGCTAACATGTATAATAAATTATTTATATCAACTTTATTGGTAGCCGTGATTCTTCCACCTTTTCAAGGGCACTCATAATTCGGCAGTTATAAATACATCAGACATGAATCCATTATTTTTGCGCCAGAAGAAATTTTAACGCATCCAAGAATAATATTCATGAATAAAATTCTTCACATAATTTATTACCAATTCGTAAGGAGCGATTAGTCCGTCATGCACTTCTTTGCATTCCAACCAACCGTCGGAAATTCACTATACATTCACATTTCTTCCAAATGCTTTATCTTCCTCGGCGCCACTTACCATATTATTGCGACAAAATACATTAACTTTGTCCTCATCTCAATTACTCTTTCAGTGGTTTGTCTCGTATGAACCTCGCTATGATACGCTCCTGTCTCATTTTTTACTTTCCTCTGAGTTGTTCCAGAATGTTGCTTTATTTTCATTTTGTCCTGCTGTAAACGAATGAATTTATTTGTAAATCATTTCCTTGGGTGACCACATCGGCTTGCATCCAGGGACTCAATGCACCTTATCTTTGAAATCATATCTTCGAATGCATACTGAGCATGGTAAGCCCATCGATCACGGTGAACCAAATATCCGACTCTCTCACGACTTCTCACCTCATCACTGTTCGTTCATATAATTTTCTTTATTATCTTCTGCCGCATTAATGTTGCGGATTTAGAATTTAACCAGACACGACAGCAGTATGTATGAAACGTGGCGGTTGAGTATTTTTGGGAAAAATACGAAGTAAAAATTCTCATTCCAAAAGAAATTATGCAATCAAGTACATGGTGATGGTAGAAAATTCGTCCCTAAGTCAAATTCGCCGGCTGAAATACTATTTCTCGTACAAACCTGAGTATCCTCCATAACGTTCGTCACCCGAACCCATATTTGTAAACAGTTCGAAAATATGTATAATGAAAGTATGAAAGTGAAAACATTTTCGCAAGCCAAACCAGGTTAGCAGGGCCATTCAAGAGGTGCGATATTTTTATCGTTATAAGTTTGAATGAAACATGAAAACACTTTTATTGCTCTATAAAATTTATCATGGATTTAAGTTTCCTCTGATTCCTTGATAATATTTTTTTGTCCTCAGTTGTTCATACGGTTTTCAGCACTCTAAATACTCTTCCCCGAACAAGTCATAAATGCATACAATTCGTTGCGACATAACCTTATCATGCATTCGTGAGTTGAGTGAGCTAAGAAGAATATAACATAATTGAAATGCTAGTTATAAGGGTATGAGCTTCATAGATGATTTCCTACTATTCATTTTCTTCATCCTGCATTTCATTTACTACCATTAATTTAAAAGTTCGGCTTTATCGAAGATTAGCGATTCTCAAAAGTCACAGAGGAAAACTTTGCTGTTGAAATTAAAATTTCAAGGTTGGAGGAAATTTCGTCAGCCGAGTGATATCAGTTTTTTCGAAAACGTTCTTATATGAAAGAGAAACATATGCATTATCGAAGTCTCCATTCTTTCTGGTTCAATCGCGTTGTTGCTTCTTGTTGATGATAGTTTCGCCCACTATCGTGCGGGCGTCTTCAGGTCGATGTGGACCAAACAATGATATGCCTTTAAAATCTGATATCATTTTATCTACTCGTATTCTTGTATTACATATTCTGAAAAGGATCATTTAAAGATGATTTCTGTCTCAATTTCGTCCAAAAAAATTTGTATTGCATTTCATTATTTCGGTGCTCCTGGGAAGGCCGTTCCGCCCACTTTGTGAACGACTGACGAAGAGAATTGGAAAAAAGATGCAGGGAAGCGAAAATAAGTAAGTTCGTATGGATTTAGATTTAAGATTTAGATTTAAGATTTAGATTTATATCCCGCAAGCTACCAGGGGCGTATGGCAGGTTTGTATTAACACCTCACTTAATCTACCCAGTTATCTTCTCTGATGCTATGCCGAAAGACTAGAACTATCTGTTTTAGTGATTGCTTGCTTGTAAAGCTTTGTGGATGCCTCTTGGAGATCGCGCTCGTTTTTAACTGGAAATACAATGTTGCAGTTAAGTAGAAGGAAACTCAAGAATGTGATAAAATAGTACAGGTTAAATACGCTTCAGGAGTCATGCGAGGGTTTTAAAATTGGTTCACTAGTTCTCTTACTGTGAAAAGGACTGGAATTTTTCCCATAATGCCTTGGTTGAGTAGCAATTGAAATATCGCCCTCTTAAATGTGTGGAATAATGCAGAGTAGCACTTCCTCTGGGACACTTGCCCATGCATAGTCTTGCGGTAATGAGATTCTAGGTGATACAATGACCGCAACCGCAAAAAGGGCGTCGTCTAAAGGGGGTGTTCCCCAATGACCACTCCTCTCAAACTTTCCTATTGTCGCGTTTTGTTACAGCTCTTCCTCCAATTTACGCAGGGGAGGCCCCAAAAAGCGGATATTGGCCTTCATTGCGTGGGAAATCGTGTCGGCAGTTTTCATTCATTCTCATTGCGCTTCCTAATGGAGACAACGCTGTAATATATGGACCCTTTTACATTCCCCTCATTTTCCCCGAATCACTTTTTTATTCCCTCGCCTTTCATCATACAACTTTGACGAGGTGATTGGCGATCATTCACCAAACCCACGATTACTCGCCATGACATCGATTTCCATTCATGTTAGCGGAAAACAATTTAAGTAAATGTACGTAACCCTGAAGATATCAACTCGTTGAAGAAAGTAGCCAAATAGAAATCTTCTGTAGAAATTACGAAGTATCCTTTCTTTTGAGATGTATACCACGAAGTCAAGCTTGGGTATATTAATTTTATTTTAAGTTAATTTTGGTTTCAAATGATTTGATGAGGTAAATTATCTGTATAGGATTAGGAAATGCTAATAGATGCTTAAGGTACTGATATACTTCCAAGGATCCACGAAGAAACTAGCGGAGAGGAGAGTTATGAAAACAGTGGCAAATGTATAGTAGAATTAAACGAAAAAAAAACTTATTCATGAGTCTTACACAAAAAGGTATTGATCTTTTAGGGTAAGATTTTCTAGTTCCCGTAGTTTTTCTCTTCGAAGCTAACTAGAATTAAGAATTAACAAATTAGAAAGGAAGTTCCAAATGGACGTGTGTATGAATTCCTAGTTAGTGGTTCTATGAGAAATAAGTTTGGTTGTATGGTTCTCCAAAATGGTTAGAAAACGTAAGTTAATGCGCTATGGAAGAATAAATAAAATAAAATATCATCTCAATCTCGTTAATTCGAAAAATAGCTCGGAAAGTTCTCCAACTTTGTATGAACAAAAACGATCGTCGAAAATGCTCCATTCTGGTACAATATTGATACACTGCAACACTCAGTTCAGAAAAGAGTATACCGTTTGTACCGTTTGATTGGAAAGTTGCCTCATTGAATTACTCCACGTGGCTGAGGTGCACATAGGATGATTGGCGACTAATTTAGGCCTCCTTAACAAGTTGTTGCGGCCTCGACGGTGCAGCCGTTAAGGCGCTGGTCTGCCATCCAGAGGCCTATGGACCAGTCCTTAATAACGGCAATTTATCTGCAGGCATTTTTCGGGGAAGGCATAGGTCTACTCAGCCTCTGAAAATGAGTTTCGGAGATAAAACTCTGGGTAATAATCGGCGGTGGAAGCATAACGCCGGACATATTACCTTCATTTTTTATACCTTTACGCTCATGTTTAGCAGCTTTAACCAGCTAACTTCCGAAGGCTTTACTACGCTACAAAAATGAGGCTATTATTATTATTATTATTATTATCAAGTTGGCGAGGCACAATCCAGTAAATGAGCGTATACTGGAAATATCTCCCATTTAAGTGAGCAGTACATTCATCCAGATCTCGAGAAGGATCTGGAATCTTGTAGTTTTGCAATTTGATAATAAGTACTTACTCTTAATCCATCAAGAGATAACAAGTAAATTCATCAAGATCTGGAGGTAATTCTCAGTGTTGCAGTTTGAATATGAGTACTTAATTGCAAAATTTGTCCTATTGCACAAGAACACTTGCGAAGAAAGACAAAGGTTTACCAGTTTCGGGGAGAAATTATGCCATCATCACAACTGCATTAGAGCTAAATCAGTAGTTCTGATTAGGCGTAATTTTATGCAACCGGAATATACGAGTACATATCTTCGTGTTTACCGGTTTTATATAACCGGTAACATTTTGTAATAGAAACTTATTTTCTAAATAAAATTCTATCATTTATCCTTGGAGAATGTTCGTTTTGATTAAATTTTATTTTGTTAAATCAGGTTCCGAATTCATGATTTCTTTTATTCGGTTAGCAGGAACGGAGGTGAAATCACTTTTGCGTAAGGAGAGTCAAATTTTATAATTTGTTCTTAAATTCAGTTCAACTAAAAAACTATCTGAAATATATTATGAAGCATTCTTCTGTGAATACACATGAGTCTAACTATGGCCAGTTTTGAAAACATGGACTTCAATTTTATAATCCTCCTGGGCTGAAATCCTCTGAAAATAGTCCGGGAGGAAAATTTAAATCCGAATAATCGAGAGATTACGGAAGCAAACATCCCCGCACCACAGCGCGATGCACACATACACCTTAGTGATGTGCTTGATGCAATTCCGAGGCTAGAAATAATTGTCTTCGTCTGAAAAAAAAAAATCAGACGTGAAGGATTTACCGCATAAATAATAATAATTCCTTGGCACACGTGACACCTGCGCAACTTTTCGAATAGGATTAAGGTTATAAATCCCTTCCTATCTATAAAATGTTAATTTGAAGTGACAAGCATCCCTGTCGTATCAAGTTATGACTACACTCTATTGTACGATGCAAAATAGGCATAATCCTTCCTCCAAAAAAACCCTTAAGTTTGGAGCGTGACTGGCTAAATTTGCTGAGAAAAAGACGGAAGCTGATGTCTCCATCCCGCAGAGTTTAGCTTTTGTCGGATTATTCAATGAAGAAAGAAACTCACTCCACGGACCCCACATTGGAAAGGATGAAGTCCCTCTAGTTATTCGAAAGAGCGCCACATCACCCCTTAACTCCTATTTCTGTGAATTTATCAGCATTTGTCTAGACTCAATCGGTTACATATATATAGGGGTTGTCTTGCAAGTGTCAGACTGGTAATGTTCTTGGTTAGTACGATAATTATAGAACTACTTCCTAATTCAGTATCCCAAATTTTCTTGCAAGTTGTAGTACAAAACGTTCACATCCACAATGATACCTTGCAAACCGCCCATCGGCTGGAGGCAGAGAGAAAGTAGCTAATAAGGTTAGATTGATGGAGTTTAAATCGTTAGAGACAGTTCAGATCATTTCTTGAGCCTTATCATGATTCAAGAAGAATTTTAGGCGAGAGATGCTTCGTATTTTACGGAAGTTCGTGCCTAGGAAAGGAAAAGTATCCTAATACTACAAAGAATTAAATTAACTTCCAGCCGGAAATCTTTTGTTCATGGCTCCAGACTCGGGGTCTTATCCATGACTTTGTTTTTACCAGTTATAAGTTCACTTATTTATTGAAGATCTGGGCTAAGGGGAGAGCATCTGGCTCGGATTGAGGAAAAGTGTTCAGGTCTTGGGTTTACTCATTCAGTTCAGCTTTTGGGCTGCGATATTTATTAATTATTGCTTCAACGTCCAAGGTTGAAGAAAATAAGGTATTTTGCATACGTTTTAGTTTTAAGTTAAATCATTTGGTTATAATTTTATCATATTTGTATGGTTACAATATTAAATTATATATACATATATCTGCTGACAAGGATATTAAATATTAT
>KZ308370.1:392153-412356 GCA_000376725.2 Ladona fulva
AAAAAGCCCTAAGGAAATAGGCATTTGTTCTGAGTCTACTTAATAAATATGCACATCTATATTCCACGTTTGTATAAAGTTTAATACCAATAATAAATAAGAAATACAAAAACAGAAAAGTAATTACGTAGTTGAATTTTAATTTTCATACCGATGAAAAATCATAAAACAGCGAAAATAATACAGTTTAACTCAAGTAGGAAAATCAATGTAAGCGTTATGAGAAAAAAATCTTCCGCAATAACTAAGCTCATTTTTCAGTTGAAATCAGTTAACTACGAGAACTATGATTTTCAACCTTTTATACGGGTATGATGAGAATAAATATCATATCAGTTTATTGCCTTTTGTTGTCAAAGTTCCTAAAATATAGAATGGGAATACCCCTTAGTACGCCGCTGGGTACTAAGGGGTACTCCGGACACATGATGAGAACAGTGACGAGAAACAGTTACCTTTCTATTGCTGCCCTTTTACTGTCTACTTTTAGAATATGTTCCGTAAAACTATATCTTATGGAGGAAACGTAAATCCATAGAAGAGGCATCAGCGGCGTCTCGGATCGTATGCCTTTTTTGCTGCGAGTAAACAATACTCCGAAAACACGGACTCGTCGTTAAAACTTCAAGCACCACCGAAAGACACGCCCGTAAAATTTGCGTTGCATTGGAACGGAAAGTGAGCCGATGACTCCACGATTGCCTTTCTAAAGCACAAATAAGCCTCGGAATATAAATTGAATTGTAAAATGTGCCCGTTGAATATATCTCCCGGAAACCACTTTCTTTCGTCCCATCCTTTCCCCTTTGCCATCGGACACATTGCTTGCCGTTTTATTTATAGAGGGGAAAAACGCCTGAGAAAACCATAAACAAGGTTGAAGAATGCCTTTTAAAATCATGGAGTACCTTGCGTTGGCCGTTGCCCTCGTATTTTTTTCTTTTTGGCCTCTGAAACTGTCGTGACCTTTCGGGCATTCCTTTTTCTTACCCTGGTTGCTGCTTTCTTCAAACATTTCTTTCTGCTTTTCTACCTCAACGTCTGTAACTAATACTATTTTAAATATTGATTAGGAAATAGCGTGTTTGTTTGACCCCTTTCCAGGACTTTCAGAAACTTTCAGGATGCATCATGGGGATCTTTCGTTGCAATGTAAAGAGTTGTTACCTATTAGTTGAAATTATTATATAATATCGATTCCTTATACACATAAGGACTCGATTTCATCGCCTTCAGATGTGATTTAATTCGTTGTTTCTGCGATATCGTGAGTGGTAAGGTAGGAATCAAATAGTGATGTAAGGTAGAAAATTCAATGTAGGTCAGGGAAATGGGCCATGATGGACTCTCAGGGGATAATACTTACACTATATCAGGTGCGTATTCAAGGGGGCTTTATGGGGTTCACACCCCCCCTTATTAAAGCTCAGGAGTTCCACTGTATAAGGGAGAGTATAGCTTCTCGAGAGAGGACTGCCTAAAAATTAGGATAACAAAACCACCATTAATTAATTCAGATTACCATATCTACCGCAAGACCCAATTTCAACCTCTCGAAAGCGATAAAATTTCATGATTGCTTCGCCGACTATTTTAATTGAATAAAGTGAATATTGAGGGTATAGTTGATCATACTGAAACGCGAAATAGATTATTGGCCGTAGTTTGTAGCATTTGAAATTATGTGTTTAGCGTTTGTAAAGGAAATGCAGAACATTCTACAACAAATTTCCAATGATTTCTCTGTAAATTAAAATCTTATTCATCTGACGTAAAGAAGGGACTTAGATTCAAAATGGCATTGATTGTAACAGTTATAAAAGAGTTTATGGAAGGCGAATCTTTTACGTCTTCCTCTTAGACCGAAATGAGTTGGCATAACAGAAATTCCTCAGCTGCATTCAATGTAATCAATGTCAATGTGTTAACAGCGTACTTTTCCTTGATTCGTCCTCTAGTTGAGTACTGCTGCGCGATTTGGGATCCCCACGAAGTAGGATTAACTTCCAGCCTTGAGATGGTTCAACGTAGGGCAGCTAGGTTTGTTAAGGGTGACTTCAGATTTGACAGCAGTGTTTCAGCTATGATAGAATCTCTCGGATGGAATTCGCTTAGTGATAGAAGACTAGATTACTGTAGGAAGCTTTTTAATAAATTTCTCACTACGGATCTCAGGGAGGAGGTTGTTGATATAGCCATCCCAGTTAGTAGCGAACGTGATCTTCGGGTCAAAACGAAGAAGTGTTACAGGGTGATAGTTGCCAGGACGGTTAGTTATTTTTGGTCATTCTTTCATTGATGTATTAGAGAAGCGAACAGCAGTGCAGGTTAGATAGGTATATCGGTGTTTTACACCCCCTGCCATGCGCTCTAGCGGTTTGCAGGGTTCAAATGTAAATGTAAATCATTTCTATCTTCCTATGCTCATTGCTTAAAATTTAATTTTTGAGTAATGTTATTACATAACTATCTACCGAGGCACATTATTACGAGAAATAGGCTAAATATATATTATTATTTACTCAGGAATGTATGGCAAAGTCGGCAAAATTCAAAATGTCAACAATTTTCTTTGCTCAGAAGGCGGAAAAACAGGTACAACTCATTAGGTGTGGTTTTCGCAACTAATAAACGTAACAATTTTTTTTGTTTTACTCAAACTAATACTTTTTACGTCTCATAGGACTGTAAATTCATATAAGACATTTTAATCTTTTAAATTCTATAGTTTATATTGAATATATTGATTTCTACGAGGATTTATATCGTATGCTCCAATTTTTCAAAGGTAGCCTTAATATCAACTGGGTAATTCTCAATATCCTCTTTTATGTTTGTATTTTCGATCGATATTTTGATAATGGTTGTCTAATGATATGTTTCTATTTATAACACTTGTAGTGTACATAAAATAACTTGGAAAGGTACTCTTATATCGTGGTTCATCTGTGTGGTCGTAACTTGTTAGATCGTGGTAGTAAAGCCAATGCAATTTATCTGTTACATTGATCGAGAAAATAAAACTGTTCTCAATTCCTCTTCCAGTTTCTGTTGTGTTTGAATAAATCAGTTGTTTGACCAAATATGCTGTCACATTTGGATACATAATTTAAATTATTCCAGTTTTAACTGCTAAATATTACCTAATTTGTTTTAATCTTCAAAATTGTATTTCATCTACTAATTTTATCGTAACTAGCAGTTTCCGCTTACGCAGAGCTTTCTTATCTTTAATGCTTTTAAATGATTTATCCGAAAACACATCATTTATAGCTCCTGTAACATTTTGCGAATTTAGGGGAATACATAATGGATAGAGTCAATTTCCTCGGCTGAATTCGAAAGATGCGCTTTTAATTGGAAACGGATTTGACGACCATGTTAACTGCCGAGCAAGATATCCAAGTGCTGTCAAACGCTATATTTAAAATTATGTAGTTAATTTGTTGCTTGAAAGGTTGAAGAGATAAGATTAAATAAATAGAGGTGAGGAAAGAATATAAAATTCGGGAAGTGATTGAGCAGGTGTTTTGGCTCTTTCGCTCGAAATGCCTTTCCGAAGTGTTTAGTAGCGTTAAGAGGCCGAGGGGACGACCACCAAAAATTATGAGCTCTAACTTTGAGAGGAGCCTCACCTCTGAAACATAAAAAAGCCCTAAGGAAATATTTTGGGATTCGATAGGCGATGGAAAGGAACGGTTTTGTGGAGGTTGTCTCGCCTTATCTACACCTAATCGTTAAACTATTATTGAAACTAAATGTAAAACGTCGCATGGGGATCTGAGGATGTCATTGAAGCTGGTTCTCAGCTGTGTTCGGATCTCCTTCTAAAATATATCCAATATTCAGGAAACGTTTAATAGAACGTTCATTTCTTCTCGCAACCTTTTTTCATTTATCTTTTGTCGTCGTTGGTCGCAATGTATATCGAGGATACGTCGTTGATTACCTGCACCATCGAGTCAATTTTTTTGTCAACTTTTATATCACCGTATAATTCTTCTCTACTTTTCTTCCTAATAGTATGTTCTTGTGAGGTTAATAGATTCTGTTTTGCTGACTGTTTCAAGTTGTTCTATTTTATATACCCACTTTTTGCAAATTGGATCAACCGAGTTCTTTTGAAAATGTACTGGTACTTTTCCCGTCATGAAATATCGTACATTTAGAGCTTTATTTCCTGGATTAGTTGGTTCCTATTACATTCCGTCGACTCCGTGGGTAAATAACATGAAGGATTTGCTTATTTTTGCACCACTTTTGCCAGGAAGATTGATGAATTTTCCTTGTTAATTATTTAAGTAGCGTCTCGCTTCTTGAGTAGCAGATTGCTGCTTAGATTTAACTTGCACAAGGTTATATTGCACATCGTCGAATAGTTCTTCGATTCATTATTTTTAAGCCTTCCTTACCGTTCGGTTAATTTCATTTCTTTTTTGTAGCATTTTTGTCCGTTCTCAATTTGGATGTTTTTTTCCTGGTTTCTGTCTTCCATCGGTGATAAAGCTTCATCTGTGAGCCATAGTTCCCTTTTACGCATTTTCTAGAACCTTTGCCAGTTTCCAGTATACCCTCGTTCATAGATTCTCTTCATTCTTCAAGAGTTAATTCGTTTCATCGATCATTCAGATTTTCCTCTACCGTTCTCTGGAATGCGATCCTTGGTCCAGTTTCGTTCAGTTTTCCTATTTCCCAAAGATTTTTCATCGAATTTCAAGTATCTTAAACTTGATCTCGCTCTTCATTAGGACTAAATTAGACCTCTATCTAGTTTGTCTGCTGGCGGAAATGTTTGACAGTTTTTAATCTGTTTTTCAAAAGATGTAGTTTATTCGTTATCATTCTCTGTCCCTTGGCATCTTCACTGTACATCTTCTCCCTTGTTGATTCTGAAAAATGGCGTTTGCCGCAACCAACTCATTTCGTTTGCGAACCTCCGTTAAACGATCTCCTCTCTTATGACGTTTTCCTAAAATATATCCTCCCAATATGTTTTCTTCCTCTGCCTTCCCAACTATTGCATTTTAATCACCCAAAATGATTGAAATTTCTTATTCTTTAACCTCTTAATACCAGTAGTGAGTATGTAAATTTGTACCAGTTCTGTATCTTTTGGTTTCTTTGATATCAATCATTGCAATCAATTCCTTTTATTGCAGTAAACTCTTTCTTCTCGATGACTACCCCATAATTATTCCGATTCCAGCACTTCAGTTTACGATCTTAAGTTAATAATAATATTGTTACCACTCCAACAATCCCCTTCGTCGGGGCATTCATTACACTTACAAAAAACAAATATATCCTAATCCTTTCCATTTCTACCTTAAGATTCCCAAACCGAGAACAGTGAGTAATCTAACGTTTTATGTTCCCGAAGTGTGCTTTACCTTTACTTCCTTGAGTAGTACTAGCTGTCAGATACGAATCTGTGACTGATTCATCTCTGAAATGTTTTACCAAAGTGTGCAACCATAATATACGATTAAAATAGTTATCTGCAGCTCCTAGGAAAGGTTTAATGGACCACCATCCGTAACCCGTTGAATGCACGTCATGAGCACCAATTTTCTCGATATAATTCGAAGTTTTAATCCCGGATTAACGTAAACTATGAGTACGTACATACAGTGTACTTGAATCGAACAATAATTTCACCATTGCAGCGTTGCTCTGGAACTATTTTTAACATACTAATATGTCTGCATTGTTCTTTTCCCTTACTCGCTGTATGATATACTTAGGCAGGTTCTTTCTTTCTACCATGGATCTGCGGGTATTATCTTGCTATGATATTTATCATGATGTAAAAATGTTTAAAATTATCCTTAGTTCTTCTCCAAAATTATTTATCTTTTATGAATTCGATGAATTTTTCAGGACTTCTTCAATCCATGTCATTTTTAACAGCACTTGTTGAAAGGTTGTGCAGAAATAGGACTTTAGTTCCTCCGTAAGGTAAAACCTGTCTCTCTTTAAAATATACTCCATGAGGACTAGTCGAAACCTTAACCCCTCCATCAATAATTACAGAAAAGCCTTTGTAGAGGCGATGAGGCTTACTATGCAATATGAGGAGTTAGATAATTTGCCCTTGCTTTCTTCACTAGCCAGCCAATATGCTGTGAGTGGAAAATTATCATATATGTGCAGCAAAATTTCACCAAATGACTCATTTAATTGCACTAATGTTTTCAAGATAAATACCATTATCAAAGAACATTTATACCTGGGCAGCCATTAAATTTCGCAACCATCAGCGATATTTAGAGGTAAACAAATGAAACACATATTCTTCTCTATTCTGTATCAAAAGGCCAATGAAAAATATTCCATTCATGATACTGCAGTGGAAGATTTCCGTTTATTCTAAAGGACTAGCAGATGTCTTTTCGCCGACGCAATCAAACCGAAATATTCTAAAGTAGCTAAGGAGAAGAGAACTTTCTTTATGTTGAAAAGGAATAATGATCTGCACATGAATGACTGAAATGGATGGGTTTTTTTCTCTACAAAGCTTCCCTTCGATTTGCATTCTTTTTATAAGCGATGGAATTGCAAAGGAAAATAAATTATAGGATTTAAGTACTCCGGAATATAATAAGGCTGCAATTATATCTCTTCGGGTTATATCCGAGTCCGGGAGTTCATTAATACCAAGTTTACCTAAAGACTCAATATTGCTATATTTAACTTCGGTGATATAATAAAAATTATGGTGGGAGTTGTAGAAGTACAGCTTGGAGACGTGGGTGAATTGTACGAACCAATACTTCTAGAATACAAGAAGGAAAAAAGTATTAAGTTAAGTGGAATATGGAGTGATCTAACGGTAGAAATACTGCAATGGAAATATCTCTCATCAAGAAATGAGTGAGGACATTTCTGACGTGGATATAATAGTAATAGATTGATTATTGGGTTTTTTTTATCTTGTTTCCTACACAGCTGGATGTGTTGTATTTTGTTTCTACCCTAGTAACTTCTTTTAAGTTACCAATTTTTTCGTTACGCAAATTGGTCAAGCTAATTAACATTACACCAAAATTTCTCATGGTTTCGAGCCTGATACCGAGGGTGGTCGAACCGTCTTTCGGGAGTGGAAACAGAACTAAAAACTAAATTCTTGCGCATGAATTGAAATTGGAAATTGGATAATTTATTCTGTCCGTTTCCGTACTCCAAGTAAGAGTTACTGTAATCTCTTCTTACATCTAACCCTTAGACTTATAAATTCCTCAATACATACTGAAAGTTAACTAAATTTTAAGGAAAAGGCAGATTAAATCACTTCCGAGCAGCAAAGAAAATAGTACAGACACATTATTTTAAAGACATAACAACTAAAAGAACTCCCGAATAGCCAAGTGGGCAACGCGTTCGACTTCGGTAAAAGCGGTCCCGGGTTTGATTCCCGGCGGGAGCCAACCAAATGACCAAAGCAGTCGAAGCACTTTTGACAATACTGCTTCTACTACTACAACATCTTAAAGTAAATTTTCATAAAAAATAAAGAGAAAAAGAGAATTGTGAAACTCAAATATTAGGGTCCCAAAACAGTATCAAGATAGCAATACAAGTACTAAATGCGAGGACGAAATAAGGGAAATTTAGTGATTTCATTACTGGTGAATAGCTTTGTCAATGTTATGTCTAATAATCGGACAAAATGGTGACTCAAAATAGATTAATCTTAGTATTTAAATTTTAAAAACTGACCTCATGCTTTACTTCTTTCTTTTAAAATCACTAGTTTTTCCTAAAATTTAATTAAATGCAACTTTATGAAAAAATTACCAAAAGAAACATTTAAAAGTATTATTAGCTCATTAAATATAATTTAGAAAAAGTGTCTAAAATGGTTTTAGATGAAATATAATTATTGTTAGTATTATTCAGAATGTAATGATTGATGACTGTTATTTTTAGACGAAAAATTGGGATTTTTCGACGTAATTTGTAATGTAATGATTGTTGTTGTTATTTTGGACGGAGTTTAAGGATTTTTGGATGCTGTTTATAATGTGATGATTGTTGATAATTATTGTTGACGAAATTCAGGGATTGCTGGATGTAGTTTGTAATGTAGTGATTGTTGATTGTTGTTCTAGACGGGCTGTAGCGACTGATATATTGATGCAAATCTATATGGTATTGTATTACCGTTGCCACCAGACCGTTGTCCAATTGTAACGCGTGTGTATAATAATAAAATCATTCCTCAATCGAAGATATAAATTTGGTATCTGAAAGATCAAACCCGATAACGAGATGCATTGCGGTGTTTACGTAGAACCAAAATGATTGTTCGATGCTCAAATCATTATTAGAATATGGTCGTCAGAAGTCAATCGCTTCCTTTCACTCACTCATTTAACAAAAGTTAATAACTACCCATAATCTCGCCTTACTATACCTCGGCGGCCTGTGCCTGGTCAAAAACTGAGCGCCATATTTCTTCACTCAAGTAGTTCTTGAAAATATTATGAAAAAGTAATTATATAAGTATCTACTTTTCGGAGTCCTTTCTCCTATTCGGCCCATTTTGTATGCATGTAGTCCCGGAATCCCATTTTAAAAACCGTCTATTCATCAGGTAGAATTTGGTGCACGAGTTACTCTGGGGGATAGAGGCTTTTTTGACCTCCGGGTGTTATATGGTTGGTGAAGGGCACCGGCGGAGATGAAAGAGCAAAGAGGAAGGTGTAGTGTGTGTCAGAGACAAAGCATCGTCCCAGCAGGAGGGACACTTGAAAGAGGCCTCTGCCCTTTGACGAGACCCTTTCGCACCTGCACTTGGATGAAAAGTGGAGTGAGGCCAAGGAATTGAGAGACGTCGACGCAGTGGATGTATGACAGAGAAGTAGTTCAAAAGATGACGACGCTGGAAAATGCTATCTGTTATCATTACGAAGTAAATGGGACTGAAGTGTCGTCTGGTCCCTGCTTAACGAGACGTCAACTTTTATCGAAGAGAATTACTTTCTATAGAATTTTACATCATAAGGAATGATATAGGGACCGGAACAGGTCCACGCTTGTGCCTCGCTTTCTTGGATTCCCAACTGCTTGGGAATGCAAGAGGTGAGGCTCGATATTAATCGAAGTGTTAAACTCCGACGTGGTATGAGTGTTGGTCTCTCTTTTCGTATCTGCGAAAGAATCTTCGTGTGTTTAAGACTATGTTGCGCTGAGCTGTGCGGTCGTGATGCTCTTAATTCACTCGATTTAATGGTAGTAGAGAATAGAATTCTCATAAACTTTAAAAGATATAGGCTCGATTCGTGTAAGTAACATTAAAAGCATATTTGTACAATAAAGAAAATAACATTACGTGTCACAAAATATGTACCATCTTCTATTTTATGACACATACTGTTGTTTTCTTTATTGCAATAACGCGGAATTCCGCCAGACATCACTGTCTCAATTTCTCTTTAGTTCTCATTAAAGGAATATTTTGATTTCTTAAATGCTCTCCATATTAGAACCACGATAGTAACGCACGATTTGGCGTTAAACGTTGGGTAGCGCTCATTTCAGAATGAATTTATCCTTGGAATTAATGTATAGCCCTGGAAACATTTAACTTCTTCTTACGTTCATTATTTTTTACGTAAGTTTATTTTATTTAACTACCATTCATAGAAAATTACCTGAATAAAGGCATGAACATGAAAAGGCGCCATAGTAAAATTCTGGATAATTTCATTACAAACAAATAACAGTGAACAATGAATATCGCCTCTATCCAGGGCTTTCCTTTTGTGGTTTTCGAGACATTCTATGCATAGCCCTCGCCGCTCGTTCCCAATTATAAAATCGGTAAGACTTTTCGAAAGGCCGTAAATCCACCTCATGCATTAATATCAGGTGAACTATTTAGGAAATGGAAAACATGCCGTTAATGGAAAAATGGTTTGAAGTCCTCTCCGTGCTCCAAACTTATGAATAAACATGATGTGATTTTTCAAGTCGATATATTACGTGGGCGAAGGATTTCGCCTAAGGCTACCTAGAGAGGGGTTGTTTGAAAATCGGGTCTCACATTCGTAGAACCGCTTCCTAAGAAGACAAAACTTGCTACTTAAGAGAGGGAGAGCAGGATTTGAATCGATAAAAAATGTTTTTACAGGTTACCATGAGGGAAAACTTCGCGACAAAGAAATCTAGAAATTGAGTTGAAGATTCATGAGCTCTGGAGCTATACATCTCTCAATCTTGCTCATCCTTTCGCATTTCATTCCCATCAAACGAAAAGCTGTAAATTTTAAATGAATGTTAACTTCTGAAAAGGTTCCCAGCTACACACTGTGTGATTGGAATGAGAAAGTTGTACTTCTTGTAAAACCTGGGAAGCGATGGTGGTTCTGAGATGAATGACGGAGGGGTGATTGCCCACGCTTTCATCAAGGCCATCTTAAAGTAAGATACTATCTTAGGATGTATCTGGGGAGTTTCTAACGACTAAAAGTCATACGGGGGGAAGAAAACTTGGTTTACAATTATTATTAATCATTATTATCATTATTCTTATTTATTTTGTACAGCAATAGAGAAGCTTGCATGACCATTTACCTTAAAAGGTTACAAACATATCCTGAGTAAACTTTTCTTAAACTGAAGTCTCCTATATGAATAATATTAGAAATTCTCTTGGACGGAGGGCTCCCGGATAACCAAGTGGGAAAAGCGTTCGACTTCGGTGAAAGTAGTCCCAGGCTCGATTCCCTGTGGGGGCCTACGTGCGAAGTGATCTCAGCTGTCGAAGCACTTTTAACAATACTACTGCTACTCTCTTGAAATTTAAATAAAAACATATATTAATTATTGCGTAAGGGCTATCTGATACCATTACATGCACCATTTCCATTCAATATTTTTACAAATATCCTTAACAGAAGAAGACATTTGTGACGTTTACTCTTCACAGAATGCATAGCCATCCCCCTTTCCTTTATTTCTACAAAGAATGCATCTGATTTTTAATAATGGAAATCCTCGTTAAATATTACTGGGTTTCGCTGAAATGACCATCATACTGATGAATTTTTATTCCTCAATGTTCTCGGTCATTGCTCTTATTCATTGAAAAATTAATTAATGGAAAATCATAATATTTCTGTTTTGAAATAAAAAGAATATTTTGAAATGTTACTTAAAGGATCATAGATTTTACAAGTGCCATAAAAATAATAATAATATGTCCATTTTAACGATCATAATAACAAAATATTTATATTCTGGAATTAATTCTATTTAACTCAACTTAATTACTTAGATACGTGACCCACGATCGACTCCTTTTTTGAGAAAGCAATAGCATTTAAGGATTGAGGTAAAGGTATTAAATTTTGCACATTGAAGTTGTGCGGCTAAAACCCAAGGAATAAAAAGTGTGAAATTTCGCTATTTTTCACACTTGTTATTCCATAGCAATTAAGTTATAAAGATATTAATCATTTTCATTAATTTAATTTGACAATTAATTAATTTTCATTTGATAGTTTTTGCTAATGACGACACCGAGTATACCAAAACCTTTATTTCGATGTAAAGTTTTTCCTTACAAAGTTGCAAACCTTAAAACGCTCAGTCCTGAATTGCTGCTATGCTTGTCGACGAAATATTCAAAATCTTTCGCAAAGACCCTCCGTTAAGGTTTGGCAATGGAGCTAAGGTATTCAGATTTCCTTCCAGATGCAGAGAAACTATACAATGGAAAGAACAAGCTCACTTTGCATGAAGGACGAGTCAGAATAGGTGATTAAAACAGAAGCCGGTCTTCTCAGCCGCTAATGATACACGGTTATCCAGAAGGAGGCACGGCCGCAGAGGCATCCCCACTTATCCTTAAAGATATCAGCGGGAAATCGCCCATTTCACAAAATAATTGGAGCCTTACACCCAATTATCTAGGTGAAGAAACGGCTTCGAGCCGTGATGGTCATTTCCATCACTTCAACCACTCTATCTGCTCGCTACGCCCCATGTTTAGTCAAGAACTCCTAGTTAGCGCTCATAATTATGGCGTTTAATTCTTGTTTCGTCGCAAAATGGGGTATTTTGGGTTTTATATCAACCTGCCCGGATTTTTTCTCTCCCACGCGCCATTCGGAAACGTGGCCAGGGAATTTGACGCTCAGTTCTTACGCTCCAGCATCAATTGATCTAGAATACGAGTGTCGTGTTTTCCCTAACCGGTCCCTCGGGACTGTATTTCCAAATAATATTTCCTCTCGCGGAGTTCTTCAATCGGATGGAAGATATATTTAATCGGAAATAAATCGATCGGACGTTAAGGAGCGAGGATTGGGAGGCCATAAAGCATTGCCTTTCCGACGACCGTCGACTCTCGCCCTATTCCCCCCACCATTCCTCCAACCTTTTTCCCTCTCTTCCCTCGCCGACCTTCATTTCATCATCTTCTAGATCTCCCTCACAGACTTCCTGCTCCTTTTTAGGGCCTATCTCACCCATACTCCCATCCCACTTTATCTTGACCCTTCATTCTCAATTTCCAGACTACAAATTCTTCGGAAATTCGGCCTCCATTCTTCATCTCCCGAAAATGAACGATTCCACAAAAAAATCGATCACCAGCTTTTACGAAAACGTTACCCCGAAAGTCTTGTTCATTTGGCGCGTATATTGTTTTTTTGGGGAAGGGATCGATTGCGGTCTCTTTGAGTTCCGAGTTAATTTGAATTTGCCGCGTACAGTTTTCCGTTTCCGTTTAGCGTCATGGAGAAATAATCGAGTAGTTAACGAGGGAAACCCATCGATGAGGAGATAAGAGCTCGGAAACTTCCGATTGTATTAAAATTATTTACGGAAGGAGTTCAAATCGTAAATTTTGACAATTTCATTAGGATCGTAGATGTCAGTATGTGGCAATGTATTGAGAGGATACGTCATTATATTTTCTAAAATGTCTAGCTTTATTACATTAACCAGGGGCCATTAGAATTTTCGCTTGGGGGGCTGAACTTAGGATTTTATCCAATAATCTCTTGAACTCCTTCCAATTTAAGATGCAATGTGAAATAGTTGAATCTTATCATAGGAACGTATTGCCAATAAAGATATATTTAAGCGTACAAATGTTTGTTTATGCTACTCCTGAGTATTTTATTCTGAATTAAATATTTGTAGAAACTTTGGGGGGGGTCTTAAGTCCATCAGAGTGTCCACTCCAGAGTGCACGCCTGTCATTAACTAACTTTTATCGAAGCAGTCACATGAAATAAAGTTATTTAATCCATATTTTCCTCGGTGAGGGTTTATGTATTTTAGGAGATGTCCATGACAAAAATTTAGGTAAATAGGAAGTTTAGAGAACAGATTAACTCTGTCGAATGATTTAGATAAAATTATGAAACGATGCGATGATTGGCTTCCTATTTTAGGTAAATAGGAAGTTCAGAGAACAGATTAACTCTGTCGAATGATTTAGATAAAATTATGAATGATTGCCAATTGGAGCTCAATATAGACAAATGTACATTAATTAACTTCCTCGAAAGAAAAAATTATACCAATGATTATATGCAGAGCCCCAAGGGAAAACTTTACCAACAGTAGAATCGGTGAAATATCTTGGAGTAACCCTCACAAGTAACATAACATGGAGTACTCACATTCATAATATATGTGGACGAGTACTTAAGAAGCTCAGATTCGTAAATAGAATAGTCGGTAGAAGCGAAGAAAAATTCCGTGAGCGATGTTACCTTGCGTAGGTCAGGCCTCACCTTGAATATGCGAGTAGTGTATGAGATCCTACAGGAAAGTGTTGTATTCGAGAATTAGAAAAAGTACATCGAAAGAGATACGTTTCGTAAAACGTTGTTGCGAGAAATAAGTGAGTGTAACTCAAATGCTTCAGGACGCAGGTTGGGAATCTCCAGAAGATAGAAGATTTAAACAAAGACTCAATACTCTTAATAAGTTCAGAGACGGTATTTTCGTAGGAGATGTTGCCGATATTATAAGTCCTCCCTGTTACATATGCCGTTATGATTCAAAGAGAAAGATTAGAGAAATAGATGTTAGAGCAAATCGTTTCGAAAATTCTTTTTTCCGCGAACGATACGCGAAAGTAATCGATTAGGTTACTGGATAGATAGAATGGAAGTACAGTCATGGTGCATGCACCCCCTGCCAGACGCCGAAAAGTTGCCTGCATGGTACATATGTAGATGTAGATGAACCTTTCTTTTGATTCCCTCACCTAATGATTTTTCGCAACTGAAACATCATCCATTAAAAACTAACAGCATGTAACTCATTTGCATAGTTATAACAATTGTAAAATCACTAATTACTTTTTCAATAATACCGTGATTCTGATAGAAAAGCTTCAGAATAAATGCGTTCGTAATTCAAATAAATTTCATTAGTTTTTAAATCTTACATTTCCATAGTAAATGTTCCCCTTCTTCAAAATCTGTTATTAATAATAATAATTCATTTCATTATAAAGCATTCAGGCACACAGAGAAGATTCTGCATTGAATAGATGACATATCAAAATTAAAATCGATAAGACCATATTACAAGAATTAAATTACATAGAAGTATATATTTTAGAGACACAAAGCTTTTACAAAGGAAATTTGCATATAAAACATACAAAAGAAATTTACATAGTAAAACCTTTCAAATACCTCTATTAAGTACCACTCATCACTATACCCAACAGAATACCTCACTACCTAATAGATATTCGTCGATCACTGTTCAACCTAAGGCTTTACGTTTTATATCGTTCATCTTTCGTTTATCTTAAGCCAAAAAACTGCCCTTCAATCGCCTATTGTCCAATATTTGTGTAGTATTCTTGGACATGATGGGTGCTGTGGACTTTTGTATATGCTTATGTTATATCTTTTCTTTACTTTCCTCCCCCTCCTTTTTTATGTATATGTGACGTTTCCACCGAACAATTGTCCATTTGTAACGTGTATATTTCATAATAATAATATAGTAATAATAATATCCATAATAAAAGACGACGTGATTGGAGAGGACCAAAGTCTGTATCTTTTTCACGCATTGCACTATTGCCAAAGCTCTCATATTTTCTGGCAATTTTTTGAGTCGCTCGTTCATTCCCAATTCCCCTTTTCTAACCGCAATAAAAGTTATCCATGTTTACCGTAAACTTCCACTTCCACGTCCCCTTTTCTTCCGTACAATCATCCATGCTATTTATCTCTCCTCTCAACCTAGTCATATTTTATCCCAAACTGTTTGGACCCTTTTTACCTTAACCTGCCTTCCTTCGTCCACTCTTTTCCTCCCGCGCCCCCTTTTTCTCCTCACACACTGCACTTGTCGATAAATTTTCGCTGTTAAATATTTAACTGCCGCGTTAAGGGAAACATAAATTTTAATACTCAACCCTCGGATATTTATAAATATTTTCCCCATATTTCACATAATGAAGAGGAGAAAATGGAAAATATTGACGTTGGATTGAATAGGCATTCGAAAATTAAACCTAGATATAATCGCTTACTGATTAGAAGAATTTATACACAAAACGTTTGCGGTAATCTACAGTGCTACATTTCTGAGAGCTACGATTGTAACAGGGCACAGCACTCACCTTCTTCTTAATGAAACTTCAGAGCATACATACATACTTGAGTTTTCTAACTTTCGGAAGGTTCATGTGAATTCCTCACCTTTGGGTTTCCATTACCTCTTCACAGTGTAACCGCAACCTTTATGTCAACCAAGAACTTCTTCTTTTGTCTTCCCCTTCTATCTTTTAACTCCCATCTTTTCCTTTTTATTACTTCCTTTATCAATCTATTCACTCTTAATGCTTGAATGACCAATTCCTCCTGCCTTTTTTTAATTTCTTGGAATAAAACCCATTTTTATGCTACCATTTCTAGCAATTCATTCACTTGGACCCAGTATTATAATGGATACTTAAAATGTACTTCGGGATTTCGGATAACCAAGTGAAATGCGCGTCGCCTTTGGTGGAAGCTGTCCCGGGTTCGATTCCCGATGGGGCCCCATCTATGAAAGACCCAAGTTGCCTAAGTTCTTATACAAATATTACTATTACTAAAATGCGCTTTAACTAATGTTCACTTTAGGGTCCGGTGTTATAGTAGTATGTTAGAGCTGAAGTGAAGATTAAGGTTAATCTCCTAAATAGTTAATTATAGTCAATCTCCTATATATAATGAATTAGCATGGATATTAACTTTAATCTTCACTTATATTCCAACAAACCATAATAATACCGGGACCTAAAGTGAGCATTAGTTTATGTCAATTTTAAGTATACATTTAATACCAGGCCCAAGTCTAGCTTCCTCATTTTCCTTCTTTGCGGTCACTTGTGGACATGTACTACTTGACGATCACAATGTTTACTGGTGCAGTCTTTATTTCTACTGCAATTACCAGGTCACCTAATACCGGGTTACTTGGAGACCATCACATATTGTCTCTCTATTTTGTCTTAAACAAACGCCCTTCTGACGATAATTTCCCACCTGAAATAATTCTTTCATCGCCGCTCAAGATCTCTTCCTCATTTTCCGCCGTCAATTCTTTACTTACTAAAATTGTACCTTTTACAATTTCCCTTCTCAAAACTTCCTCTTGACATTCCAGTCCCCATCCTAATTTCCCTCCAATTATCCTTTCTTCTTTCCTTGAAGTTGGCTGGGTAAGCATTTCCTGGAATGACGAAGGACCTTCCGCCCATCTCTGCCGTCCGCGACACTCGCCATACAGGACGAGTCCCATTTACATCATCGCCGAATATTACATTGCCAGTGCAAAGCGACCCATGGGCGGTCGCCCGGAGCGCCGAGGTTTTAGGGGTGCAGAACGTTTGAGGCTCTTGGGCTGAAAGAGAACATCGACAAGGAGATTTGCTTTACCGGACGTTGGCTTCCACTCTGCAAAGAAAGTGCTTCCACTTGGGTAGCGTCCTTTTCTTTTCTTAATATGGTAAATGTATCAGCTATGAGACATTTGCCGAGGCAAAGTGCTCCCTGAAAGTTCAGAATGCACGCAGATCTCCACAGAGATACAATAAAATGCGTCTTTATTGGATGAAATTAAAATCTTTCATTTAACCCTCGTCCAAATTATGTACAGATACGAAATATAACATGAAGTAAGATGTAAGGTCGATATGTGAAAGCGTAACTTTGCGGAAGGCCATAATAATGATGAGAACAGCTTTGTAATTTTCCACAATATTTATTGGCACTACCGGTTTCACTTCCAAGGAAGCATCATCATCACCTGATGATGCTTCCTCGGAAGTGAAACCGGTAGTGCCAATAAATATTGTGGAAAATTACAAAGCTGTTCTCATCATTATTATGGCCTTCCGCAAAGTTACGCTTTCACATATCGACCTTACATCTTACTTCATGTTATATTTCGTATCTGTACATAATTTGGACGAGGGTTAAATGAAAGATTTTAATTTCATCCAATAAAGACGCATTTTATTGTATCTCTGTGGAGATCTGCGTGCATTCTGAACTTTCAGGGAGCACTTTGCCTCGGCAAATGTCTCATAGCTGATACATTTACCATATTAAGAAAAGAAAAGGACGCTACCCAAGTGGAAGCACTTTCTTTGCAGAGTGGAAGCCAACGTCCGGTAAAGCAAATCTCCTTGTCGATGTTCTCTTTCAGCCCAAGAGCCTCAAACGTTCTGCACCCCTAAAACCTCGGCGCTCCGGGCGACCGCCCATGGGTCGCTTTGCACTGGCAATGTAATATTCGGCGATGATGTAAATGGGACTCGTCCTGTATGGCGAGTGTCGCGGACGGCAGAGATGGGCGGAAGGTCCTTCGTCATTCCAGGAAATGCTTACCCAGCCAACTTCAAGGAAAGAAGAAAGGATAATTGGAGGGAAATTAGGATGGGGACTGGAATGTCAAGAGGAAGTTTTGAGAAGGGAAATTGTAAAAGGTACAATTTTAGTAAGTAAAGAATTGACGGCGGAAAATGAGGAAGAGATCTTGAGCGGCGATGAAAGAATTATTTCAGGTGGGAAATTATCGTCAGAAGGGCGTTTGTTTAAGACAAAATAGAGAGACAATATGTGATGGTCTCCAAGTAACCCGGTATTAGGTGACCTGGTAATTGCAGTAGAAATAAAGACTGCACCAGTAAACATTGTGATCGTCAAGTAGTACATGTCCACAAGTGACCGCAAAGAAGGAAAATGAGGAAGCTAGACTTGGGCCTGGTATTAAATGTATACTTAAANAGAAATAATGAGAGAGATATATTACTTAAGAGATAGTAAACATTCCAAGGTTGTAATCGTATACAAGAAATAAATTACAGATGAGGTAATGTGTATGCCAACAACGAGTGGCGATTCACAGCGACGCATATTTTCTTTTCCTTCCTGATATACTGAGTGAAAGCGTTTGTACCTCATTCGTCCTTAATTCTTTTTTATGAAAACTCAAAGATCCCAAAGAGATGAATGCGTTTGCAATAGGTAATTTGATTTGAAGAAGTTTTGGGGCATCCTCTGCCCATCCCTCGCATAGATCCACTTTCAACTGCAGTAGAATTCAGATTCCCTTCTGCATCCGTTCAAATCTCTGTTTATTTGCTGGTTGATCGCAAATAATGCACTTATATTACTTATTATTCGATTCTTCGCAGCAAACTTATCCTTTCTTGTCCGTGAAATCATCAAATACATGTAATTTGTAAGTTTTTACGCTTGACGAGATTCAGAAACGAAAAAATTTCAATGCATTCGTTTCTTTCAGAAAGTGAGCAAAACTCCGCAGCGAAGTCCCTAAAAGGCGTATGTGCCCTGAAGACCGCAGATTCTGCAACTCAAGTAAGCCTCACCTCCTCGTTTCTCATTATGTATTTATAAATTTTCTTTAAAAGCATTCTCTTAAACATAGCTTCCCATGCCATCTTCTCTTGTTATCTATGGGTAAGGATTTCGATGAATAACGACCGAGATAGCTTAACTTCCATCACTATCGGGAGCGAAACAAGGAGAGATATGGGAATCGGCCATTCCCTACTCTTATAACGGGATGTGGTTGATATGTTTGGGACTTCGAAAAAGAAGAGTCACTGAAATTATTACAAATTCCTTCTGTTTTTACAATAAATGGAGGAGATCCGTTCGCAACTATTTAATGACGCATTTTTAGGGAAGTGCTTGACAGAAGTCAGACTTCATATGTTACTGTCATTCAAATCCGTGAAAGCTTGTCAAGAAATCACTTTCTTTTGGATGATGACAGACCATTATTTCGTTAGTTTGTTAAATTGCTTATAAAATCGCATGAATAGAAAATTATTATATTTTTACTATTATCTACTCTACTACTGAGTAATTTCATCCAATTAGAGAAAAGGGAAGCTACGTTTCCGGATCAGAGTTGCTGCACGACTGGTTTGTAAAAAGGGAAGTGGCGGTCCCTTTCCTTTCGAGAAATTCGAAACAATTGCTAAAAAACGACACTGAATCAGGAGTAAATTTGTGGTAATTATTAATATTCAAAAAGTCCATGAGGATTAACCTGTTACTTGACCACAGATACATGGACACGACTATGGTTTCGCAGCCAAGCTACATCTTCAGGTCTGCTACAAAACTATGGTATAGTCCTTCTTGTATCTTTAGTCTAGTAAAAGTTTATCCCCATAGACTTTTTGAATTGCTAAAAACTACGAACGCGGATTAAGTGTCGTTGCTTTGGAAATAACTCAGTGAAAGAAACCAGAAATGCAAAAGACAAATTTCAATGAAAATTTAGCGATCCAAGTAATTTTAAGGAATTAAAGCAGGAAATAAAGCAAAAATGTGAGCCCACATTTATTGCTGTTCGCCGAGCATCCTGATGAATGGTAGCTATCTGGATTAAGAGGTAGCGGATTAAATCAAATTCAGCCATTCTAAATGGCGCTGGGATCCAACCTCTAACCGATCGCCTACATCATTGACGTCTGGCTATTAGGTCTTTCTTTGAGGAGATTAAGTATTTATTTATTAATACTGGATGTAGTTATAACTAATCTAATACAGAAATCCTTTAAATTATGTATGGAACATATTGAGCTAAAAAATGCTTCTATTAGATTTTTCTGGTCATGATCATAGAATAGACATATTATATATATTAAATGATTAGAATTCTATTATTATTAGAAGTCTAAAGA
>KZ308370.1:412570-428310 GCA_000376725.2 Ladona fulva
TATTATAAGAATTATTATTATATTTTACAATAATATTTTTAAAATAGAAGAGCTAGTCAATCGACTTTTCTCCGAATTTATCAAAGCTGTGCTATCAAAATTTAAACTTTTTCGATTTGAGAGTGCAAATTAAATGTAAAATTTTCCGTAATCATTCGGTATTTTTCGTGTTCGGAGCCCTTAACAAGCGCTTCAAGTGAAACTATAGGAATGTTTCTTCTGTTTAACTTATTTATGTTTATTATTTGGTATTTCTATAGAAAGCAAAACTAAAAATAACGTAAACATAGCCGTTACAAAAAGTAAAATTTTTATAACCCATGCCTGACATTCCTCTTAAAGTTACTCATGATGTTTCCGGAAACACGTATCGTAAAGTAAGAGTAAATATTGTTCCGAAGAGATTAGTAGGCACTTTCGGGATTATCTTCCAACCAATCATATTTCAAATGACGAGATAATATGGATCGATTAATAACTCTCCCAGCTTTCCGTTTCATAATGTTCCTTAGCAACACATTTTCTTATAATTATAATAATTTTTCTTATAATTTATTTTCTACATTATGACGGGCATTTTTCCAAAACAACCCTATGTTGGTAATCCTGTCTCAATGTTATTCCTATTATTAATTACTTTCGATTTAACTTGTCCTGAATTCTTTTTTAATTCCTCAATAAATTTTAAACTTGAATTGTTTTCTTAATGTACAGTGTACTGACGCTTAGGTAGCTTAGTATTAACAATTAATATGATTTCGAAGTAATTTTCAACAAAAGGAATTGTGTGAAAGCAATGGTGATTGAAGGGTCCAATGGGCAGGGGTGGGCAAAAATTGGTACGCCGATGAACTGCTTTTGGTTTGCGAAACAAGTTACTGTCAAATTTATTTTCAATTTTAGAGGGAATATATTTTATTTTTTCGAATAAGCAGTCATTATATTTTTCATTAAGTCACTTTTGTATGATTTATATAATCGTTAACAAATCGAATATCAAGATAACAAATAATAGGTTCAATTTGATTGGCACGTGGAAAAATTTTGTAAAAGATCTAGACGATTTTGTTCAAGAAGATTGCCCTTCCATGCCTTGGGCGTCACCTTAATCTTCATAACTGATTCTGAGGAATTTTTTTGGAAGCGATTATGAATATTGGCGAGGCGATTCGTAGTATTTCGAAAAAATCCCTACGATTCAAAATAAGTAAAGCGCGTATGGCGCAGTGTTACATCTCGCCTCAAGCAGAAAAGATTCAGGTCACTCAATGAGAAATATATCCGGCGGTTGCCATTGAGCTTCCAAAACGACTGCTAGTGAATGATCAGAGTAACTTTCTATCTCAACGATACTGCTGGTTATATTATCCGTTGCATATATGTACTGTTATCTAATAATGTATTACTATTTACGCAAATAGGGTCGCGATGAGGGCGTGGTCACAGGGGCACGCGCCGAGGGAATAATTTCATGGAATGGTTTAAAATGGATGTTTTCATTTATGGTCATCAATGAAAAATAGAGGCTCCCCAAAAACTTTTCTCGTCTTTGATATCCTTGCAAACTATTTATATCACTTATAAATTAGATTTTGGTTCATTCTCCTCCTCAGATCCTAGGCCAGTGGCAGGGAAACTGCGGCCTCGAGACAAAATACGACCTAATTGGTTCTTCATTGCCCTTCCCTCACTTTTTTAAACAAATGCCCTCAAAAGAATAATTTTTTTCCCTGTCTTCATAATGTCACCAAGTGGAGAAATAAATGGAAATTATTCCCGTTTCACTTAGCAAATGAATTTAATTTTCTCATAAACAATTCCGTTTTTAAACTATTTGTATGAAGGCAACGTGCTACTCAAAAAACACACGTGCTCTATCTTATGCAGACAAAAAGTAAATGCCTGCCGTAGTAGTATTGTTAAAAGTGCTTCGACAACTGAGGTCATTTCGCACGTGAGCACCCACCGAGAATCGAACCCGCTTTCGGTAAAATCGAGCAGCTTTCACCAAAGACGTACGAACTACCCCTTTGTCTATCTGGGAGCCCCCGAACCCTTTCCTGGACAAATTGCCAGCACTACAGTTTCCAGAGAAAAGGGGGCGATTGCTCCCCCAATTCTGAATCCGTTAATGTTGATCGTACACATATGCATAATGGAGTAAATAGATCTACGTAAATCGTAATTTGAAAAAATCCGGTCTTTAAAAAAAATCTCATGGAGAAATTCTGAAAAAAAACATGGAAAACTCGAGGTATAATTCTGAAAAATTCAGCTTTTCGTCTGTTAATTACTTTTTAGACAGTCTTATACTTTAATAAATTATTTTGGTGAACCAAAAGATGTTTTGCCCAGGCTGACGAAAGCACTTGCTACGACTCTGCATAGCCATACAAATTCACATAGAAATATAAATACGCATAAATAATCGGGCGTGCGTGTGGCCAATAGCCTGCAGCCTGAGCCCTGACTAGATGCATCATTAATCTCTGCACTATCCTCTTTCTTTATAATGCTAGAAGCATAGGAGACGTAGGGCAAGATAAGGAGTGAGGTAGTTGCTTTACTCGCTTAATAGAAATATCATCAGTGGAAAAAGAGCTCAGAAATGCGCATTAGCCTTAAAAATTGTCCTTTTTATCAGTAATCATCTGGTCGCGGTGGTGGAGTGGTTTGCGTGCTGGCGTTCTAATGATAGCAGTAGTGTTATTGAAAGTTCTACGACTGATTAGGTAATTTCGCACGTGAGCCCACACAGGGAATCAAACCCGGGACCGCTTTCACCGAAGTGGAATGCGTTGCCCATTTGGGTAACCGGGAGCCCATTCTAATGTTAAGGTCCTGGGTTTGAGAACCAACTAATCGGATTTTTCTGGTTAGGGAATCGTTGTGCGTGTTCGTCAATAATAATTACTAAATTGGGTGTATGTAATTGGGATTCTCTCCCTGTTTCCAATAAAGAAGTTTTTGTTGTTATTATTTTTATTTAAATTCTCAGTCACATGGACTGGAAATATCCATCTATCCCGGGTATATTTCAGCAAAGGGATTAGGCTTAAAGTATTAACTTTTTTGGTTAAGTTTATTGTTGTATGTTATTACTGTTTTTATTTTAAACTATAGGAATACTTTGGAGTTATCTAACTATGTTGCATGTTTATACGCACAGATTTATATATTATAGTTTGCGACGGTATGCTTATTTTTAGAAGATTTAGTATTTGATGACAAATTTAAAAGTACTAAGTGAAATCTGGTGGAATTACACGCCATCATCAAGCCTGATGATGGTGTCTAATTCCACCAGAATTAATGTAAATTTGCAACGAAACCCTGGTCGCATAAATAAATTCTGTGGAAAGTAAAACTTTTATTTCTTCTTCGTTTTTTATTTAATGACAAAACTTGTACAGAATTCTTTTTGTGGATTTTTTTCAAGCTTTGTCATTAAGTACTTGATGATCATGAAACTCCACCAATTGTCGCACTGATACCGTTCATTTTTTTTCTGGAAGAGTTTTACATTTACATAAATACCCCGCAAACCGCCTTATGGCGTATGGCAGGGGGAGTGTGTTTTAGGAACTACATCCCTTGCAGAAAGAATGTTTGCTATTGCTATATGCTTGACATAGTTTTGTAGCCACATTTTTTTATTTCTGCAGTAAGTTCTCAATGTTCATTTCAAATTATCGAAATAATAATTTTTAAGTGTTTTCACCCAATGTGATTGCATAATCGAACATATTTTGGAATTTTTGCACGGAAAGTGGCCACTAAAAGCAAATAAGAGCACAGAAAAGAAAGCGCAATCACGTTACCCACATTTTCAGCTCGAAGAAAGATATTCATGAGAGGAGTAAGGGCCACCCCCTGGGGGCACTAGAGGGGCCCAAAACGAGTCTTCAAGGTGGCCCAACCGAGATTCTTGGCGGGGTGACTCCAAAGTTCTGGGCTATGGAGCAGATATTTATCATACTTATTCACAGTGCGGAAATGTAAATTATTAGACCAATAAGTCACCGTTAGCTACAAAAGATGGAATTCCTCGCGTTCACGTGCAACTTATGTGTGCATTTAATTTCGGTTCTCTTTCGTCGAAATAACTTCTTTCGTCAGTTCATTTATTCCTCTTTGATATTTTTTCTTATAATATTAAAATCTTCTAATAATAATCATATGCTCTTACCTTGAGAAATTTCATTCATGATTGGCGGATGGGAATTTTTCAGCAACTGTCTTTGGGTACTGGATAAATTATAATGTATCCCTCAAATTATTTTGTCCCGCAATCAGTCTTACTCGTAACTATGATAATAGGAGCGCTATTGAGATGTGAAAGTTGCTGAATAATACCACTAATTTTAGTATTTCTTTGCTGGAAATTATAAAGTGTCATTTATTTCGATTATTGCAAAATAAGATCAAATAAAAAATACGATAAGGAACATATGGCAACGAAGTTTAAATTAAATAAAATTTTTTAAATGAAACTAAGTCAATTTGATAAATTGTCAAGTCATCACACATACTAAATTTTTCATTAATTTTATACTCATAAATTTTAGCACTATTTCGATCTTAACGCTGAATGTATAAAATTTTATAATTCATTGAGAACAACATTGGTAACACTGAGCATAGGCACTATGGCAAACTAAGTCGGTGAGGAAAGGGCAAACTAACTCACTCCTCTTCTTGCCTTGCACGTCTTATTACCTCTTTAAGTGGTATTATAGTATAATTTCACTGCTATACGGATAAGAGTAATAAGTGGTATGTATGGAAGCAATTGCAGAATTAGCATCTTGGGAATTTTTTCCAGTCAATGGGAAAAGTTCTAGGGAAACTCACACTGCAGTATTTACACTACTGTTTCAGTTACGCCGTGAAGTAGATCAGATCGTACTCGAGGAAACTGATCGGTCGTTCTTGGAGTAGTAGATCAAAAGATTATCACACCATTACCACACTATTTAACATGTTAGAAACACCCCAGACTATCAAAATTCCCAAGTTACAAGGTATCGCATTAATGGCATTCTACCTTTGTATCAGGAGAAGTGTTATATAAGATGCTTTACGATTGGTTATGAGTTAAAATATGCATTCCTGATCCCCCGCGCAACCGTTTTCAACAACTCTTCGCTTTTATTAAAATGAATGAGGCAGCTTCGAAATAGCTCCGATGGATGGAGCCGATACACGGCGACCAAATGCCAGAGGCAAAAAATCAACACGGTGACGGGAATTGATCAAAGCTATAAGAGGAAAGTGATGACCGGTTATGGTTTTAATAATTAGTCCGGTCGTAAAAGCCTTAGGGAACGAAGAGGCGGGGGAAGGAAGCAGTTTATGAGAGTATTTTCGGAACGAAAGCCATGATTACACCATAAAGGGTACTATGGCAGGGTTTAATAATAAAAAATCTCCTTTGATAAATCGTGCATCGGAACCGTATAGGGTGAGGAGGCTGTCGAAGGTGAAAAGGCGAAGGACTAAAAGACAAACGAGAGATTTTTTCTGAAAATATTAAGTAGTACATCTCCTGCTGTCTCTCACGTTAAATCTAAAGAGAGGAAACTGGACTTGTAGGGTTAAATGGCTCCTTCGGAGAGCCAAATCATCTTGAGGAATGGATTCTCAAAATATTTAAATGTCCGAAATATTAAAATGAAACGATCGGCTGGGAACAGGACGCCTGAAGGACTTCGACAAACTAATCCGGATTGTTAGCTCGTGATGAAGATGACGAAAAATGAAGCTCGGAACAGATCTAACCCCAAAATAGGAAATAATTTGCATTAACAGTCAAGGAAAGGATACTTTTGCACGCATAGTTGTAATCGATAATAGGGGACGAGAATTTGAGGGTGCTTATGTTTTATCACTTTTAAGTCTTGTTGAAAAGTATTTCTCTGTTTAAAAGTATTGATTGAATTTCAAATTGGATATATATTAATGAAAATGGTGAAAGCTAACTTAGCACATAAAGGTGTGCATCTAGGATTCCCATGTAGAAACGAACATTAAAAACGTTTCACAGGTCCGGGACTCGAACCCGGATCTTCCACTTTCCGGGTGACCGCTCTAGCCAAATGAGCCATCGTGCCACAGCAATTAGTCATACTGTTCCGGAGACTGTTGGCAAGGGCGCGTGGCTCATCTGACTTAGCAGTATCGACCACAGCCACGACCTAGGCCCTGAAAGTCCCCCGAACTGTATGTTCAACTGCTCTGGCACGACAGCTCAATTGGCTAAAGCAGTCACCCGGAAAGTGAATCTGGGTTCGAATCCCGGTCCAGTGAGACCTTCTTCAGGCCCGTTTCTCCATGGATTCTGTTTGCTAAACATACGTTATTTTCCTAGCTAATGGGAACCGTGGTGTTTTCCAAAGCAAAGAATTTCTCTCGTATGTCACGGTTAACTAATTTTTCTTTTTTCCTGAATATTCTTTACATAATTAGCTATCATGTATATAAACAGCAAATGTCTGCCCGTCCGTTCGTCTGTCTATCTCCCTATTTATCTCAGAAACGGCTTGACTAAGAGATCTCAAAAAAATTGCACTGTTTCTACGATGCTGAAACCCCCAGGAAATTATTCTCATCTCTGTAGAGGCCCGGGTTCGAACCCATGAGCCCAAAATACGTTTCCATAAGAGATGGACGTAAAGTACGTTTTCTTGACTTGCAAAAGTTGTTTCTTTAATAAAATTAAATTAGTTGCACGGAAAGTGGCCACTAAAAGCAAATAAGAGCACAGAAAAGAAAGCGCAATCACGTTACCCACATTTTCAGCTCGAAGAAAGATATTCATGAGAGGAGTAAGGGCCACCCCCTGGGGGCACTAGAGGGGCCCAAAACGAGTCTTCAAGGTGGCCCAACCGAGATTCTTGGCGGGGTGACTCCAAAGTTCTGGGCTATGGAGCAGATATTTATCATACTTATTCACAGTGCGGAAATGTAAATTATTAGACCAATAAGTCACCGTTAGCTACAAAAGATGGAATTCCTCGCGTTCACGTGCAACTTATGTGTGCATTTAATTTCGGTTCTCTTTCGTCGAAATAACTTCTTTCGTCAGTTCATTTATTCCTCTTTGATATTTTTTCTTATAATATTAAAATCTTCTAATAATAATCATATGCTCTTACCTTGAGAAATTTCATTCATGATTGGCGGATGGGAATTTTTCAGCAACTGTCTTTGGGTACTGGATAAATTATAATGTATCCCTCAAATTATTTTGTCCCGCAATCAGTCTTACTCGTAACTATGATAATAGGAGCGCTATTGAGATGTGAAAGTNTATAAATTTTAATCCATCCTATTGGCGTTCAGTTTTTGGTTTAGACGGGCTCGGTGGCGTGGTATCCTAGTTTAGCATCATTGAGCTACAGGTTCAAATCCTGGTCAGAGCATGGAGGTTTGCATTCTTCGATGAAAGAGTGGTCTCTTCAGACCAGAATTTGCCAAATAAGAAAGTTGATTGTAATTATATACGCGCTATTTGAAAGAGAACGGAGCAAGAATTCTATTTCGCTGTCGTATTGCTGATATGTATTGCTATGAAATGCCGGTAGAATGTTCTTGGGGTCGAGACGCAGTAATGACGGCAATCGTCCCATCCCAATGGACAAGGTGACCCACCGTATAGGGCTTACTTATTGAGCAACCTTAAAATCTGGGGTCCACATACGATTATTTGTCGTATTTCAAGCACCCACGAATTTTGTACTAACCCGTTATGGAAAGTACGCTACAGAATTTAGCGGCTTTACAGTTAATATCCATGTAGCCCTCACACGAGAAATCCGAGTTCATTGCATAGAAATTTCCCCTTTAATTTAAATATATAAACATCTTTTGAATGCCCGTGTTTAAATAGACTTAGCCAAGCAGGAAATGTGTAAAAATCAGATAAGATACTGAGTAAACGATAGAAATGGGATGTTTTCACGTAGATGCTGCATATGTATTTGTAATTTTCCGTCCGCTGGATAACCGTATCGAGAATATATAATTATAAACTAATAGACTTACGTTCAGACTCAGCGTATCTCGGATTATCCGATAACGGGAGTCAGCCACATTATTAATATTAAAATATGCCGTCGGAAGCATCAAGTGGGGAAGTTTTGGAGTAAAGAGGTGGAGAGAGGCGGTGCATCGTCTCTTTCAAACTAAACACACCTCACGACGCCTTTAGGCGCTATCCCTCTTATTCGGCGACTCTCAACTGCTGCCACCACCGCTATTATTTCTAATCTATATGCAAATGTAAATATTTACCATTATCCGCTTCTTCCCGTTTTCGCCATATCTGATGGCGAAAATTGAGACCTCCTTCCTCTTTAATTGATACGAATCCCTTCTCGAGACACCTACGCTCCTTCCCGATCTCCCTGCAATGGCTTGGGTATCTTAACACCGCGCCAATTATTATATGCCCCTCTTTCGCGAGCCCTGCATCCGGATATCTCTAATCTTCGGTGGCCGCGGGGAGGAAATCGGAAAGATATCCTCAGCAATTATGTTCCAAGTGTTTACGTTCCACGGTTCGCGGTGAAAATCGGCGGTGGATCACCGTAATAGAATAATGAAAGAGGCTACTCGAGGCTTATCTGCAGCTTTAATTGCGATGATTTGCCGTCCTTTGCTCCGTGATGCAGTGGGGTGATAAGTTTTCCGCGCCTCCATAATTTCCTTTTGCTATTGTTTTCCATTGGGTAAAGAGTGGAGAGCTTATCGCCCATCGGAAGGCTCCCGTTTTCAAAAGGCACCCACACTTTCGCCTTCAGAGAGGCTCATTTATGCATCATATCGAATGTCTCATTATTACATCGGAATCTTGGTTAAGTTCCGTTTATATGGTTGCGAGGTATTCGGCCTGGTAGATGCTTTCGGTTTGATACGACGTTTGCTCTTCCCATTGAGGTAACATTAAAGAGTCCAATCTGAATCTCTAGATTAAACTCTTTTGCATTAATTAAATTGAATTCCGGTAGCCGTCGGCGTATTCTTCCGGCTATTTGCAGCCAAGACCAAGTTGATTAATCACTTCTTCGATCTTTTCTCTATAGCTGTAATCTCTGTCATTATATGTGTTCTCTTTGAGTTTGTATAATCCTCTTATATTTTTATAATGAGGAAAGATAAAAAGATTGTCGTACCTCATATTGTTTTCAATAAAATTTGATGAACAACTGAAACTTGAGTTTAATATTTTTGTGTAATTTTACGATGGCACTCATTCGCTTTGAAATGTCCTTAATTACTTTAATTGCAATGAAAATAATGATTTATAAAAATCAAATCACTCAGAATTCTCTGTGGAATTAAAGTAGTAGTACTTGATTACAGGAGTCAGTTGAACGAAAGATTAACCGCGGATAATGATTCGCGGGTAGATTTGGTATCCAAATTAGGTATTTCTTAGTTTTGAATGTTTCTTCTTTTCAGTTCCTTTTTCATCAGCAATATTTCATACTTGTTTTGTGACTTTCAATTATATCGTTTGCAACTGAACATAGTTGAGGAAAATTGAATATATCCGCAACAATGATCGCAATGAGAGGAGGAGACTCCAAGCTAAATAGTAATCTGGAGATAATCAGAGAAAAGAAGTAAGAACTACATCTGGACAATCGACGAATATTTTATGTAGGAAAAGAGAAATGCCTTATTAAAAAGGTTTTACATCAAAATGATTTTATGGTTGTAAATACACGCCGTACTATGGCAAGGTATTAAAATAGCGTTTATTTCTTAGCTTACGTGCGCAAGACGATATTTGAATTGACCCTTTCGTATCATCCGAGATTTCGATTATCCGAGCTGATCCTCATTAACTTGGATAAGCTAGACCCTACTCTAATTTTTTTAATCTTTTGCTAAATTTATAATAATTGCTTCATTTTCCATTTACTGTTTTATATTATTTTATCATTTTGGAGAAAATTCTTTTTGATGTTAGATTTCCTGTGCAGATGATATAATACCGTAGCTGTTCATCATACTTTGACGCGTATATAATATGAAACTGTAGTTCAGAAAATCTGAATATTATGATTATTTAACCCAGAATGTGGCGCAATTCAAATATCGGAGATCGTGCGTCACATTAGAGTAAAGACAGATCTAAAAGGACTTTATTCTGACTTAAAAATGGTCGAGCAATTTTCACTTCTTTATATAATTTTGTAGATACCGGAGAATTCCATCCCGCGAAAGCTTATTTGCATAATCTTTTTGAGTACGGCATGCAATTTACCTTATTGTTATATCAGTAATTGGTAAATTACGCCGATGGTTTACACATATGTATTGACACAACTGTAATTCTATAGATGCAACCCCACTGCAACGTAAATATTTCCATGTATTGGGAATTCAGAAAATTACTAGTATAAAAATTGTCGACGTTTGCCGAGCAGAATGAAAATGCTTATCTTTTTAATACCTTGAGGGCTCATAAGAATCTCTTTTCGAATGTGTCAAAGGTGTACCGTATCCTAGCATGTACGAAAGTACCTTCACCATCAGCACGCAAATGGTTGGATTAGGTGGTACGAAGGTACATACGTTCTCCATAAGTACGCCGATGACTGAATTCGCGTCCTCCATTATGTGTTGGCCGTGGACTTTATCATTACTCTATTGTCACCATAACACGGTTTCCCGAATTAATGCCATATCGTTTTTTCCCACGTGGGAGAAGGACCGTATTTCTCACGTTCCAACCCCAACTGGAGCGTTAATGAATACTTGGACATGTGTGTCTCACGCAGGGTTTTCTGGGAAGGCGTGGGCTTGAAGCGCCACGTAAGGACTCGTTTTAACACCTCGCTGGTGGGGGCGTGCAGGGCGCTAAAACGCCACTATGGAACATGAGAGAGGATTTAAAAGGCGGAAAACCAATAATGGAGTCTTCTTGCTCGCCTGATTAGCGAGGTGTAAAATTCGGAGTTGTGCCACAAAGGGGTACGTAATAAGAGGACTTTTTCCTCGGTTCACGCACTCCTCACCCCATCGGGTCTTTGTCGGTCACCGCGGAGGGTCTCGGGTATTGCCCGCCCTCCTGCCGCTCTCCTCCTAATTGCCCCTTTGACGATAGCCACTTGCTGCCACCGCAGCCATCCTCCGGGTCGAGTGCAACCTCGCTATTTGCGGACCTCTCATTCTCACCTAGACGAAGGTTGACACCCCTGCAAGCAGTTTCATCACCGCCCACCCAAACCGTTCGGACTCTCCGGGTCCCTTCACCTTCAGCTGCAGTATAATAGAAAGGCAAATGCAATAATACTTTTGCCTCCAAAATTCCAATTCCGGTGCACTCTTTTCCCCCGAAAACAAATATTGTTTTTCCCCTTTCTCTGAAAACCTATTAGGGGTTCTCGAGCCTGTTATTCTAATTTGGTATTATTCTAGTCCACGCCCGCCTGAATCTCGGAAATTCCGCTCGGATAGCTATTGTCGTTTCTTCCTTATCCAAAACAAATAAAAGGAACTTCACGCACACAGAAGTATGTTGTTTCAAGAGCAAAATGGAGAAATCAGTTTCTTGCTGAGCTGGAAAGAAAAGCACGAAGAAAAAGTGAGCGACTTCACGAAAGCTCCTTATATCTTTGGATCGTCAGAATTGAGAATATAAAGTAATGACATCATTTTTCAATGGGATTCAATTACTTGAAATTATTTCCTGTATATTAACAGCAAAAAATTTTAAGAAGTGTTAACGTGATCTGCAATATATTTACGAAACGGCTTTTATTTCGTGAAAGTGAAAACTCTACGAGTAAGTCAAAGTCTAATAAGGTTTTCTAGACTCTGAATCGTCTTAATACGCTATAACTGATAAAAATATCGATGTAATCCTTCCGTGTATCTTTCTTAAAGATCATATTAGGAAGCATTTGTAATTACGCGAGGTAATGAGTGCGGAGTTAGGTTAGGTGTCCCAAACTACGGAGCGAAAAATATTTTATTATCTGCAAACTCATTTTGTGCCATATACACGTAAACTTCTCTAAAGGCCCAATTTCATTCAATTCATTGGCATTCATTCTTACCCCAGGAGTAAAATTTGCTTCTTATATCTTTTTCTAGTTTGCTATGCACAATTTTCAGCAAAAACGGATGTGATTGCTCATTATGATTTAGCACTCCATTTCATTTACAATCGTAAGCTCAAATGTTTGTTTTCCTGCCGGACTCAGGAAGTCGACGGACTGTGAGATAAAGTAGAACTGACTGCAAAAATTAAGATGAGGCATTTCTCATCAACCATTACCCCTCATTACAAAATCATTAAAGGTAAGAAGTAACATCTGAATTCTATTTTGAGCAGTTTTGATATACATTTCAGACTTGACCGAGAGGAGCATAAAAAATGCGATAAATTTCTACGATATTTATGGCGATGAGATAATATGACTTGCTTCAGGAAACGCGGAATTGCGTTATAAAAATCGCAATTTCCCACTTAATCAAACAGTGAATTACACCTTTTTCCACCTTTTTCATTCGAGAGATCATTTGAGATGGCGAGGATTCCTAGATATTGAAGGCACCCTCAGAAAAAAAGGCTTGAGAAAGAAATCAAATTACTGCAGTAGAAGATCCTCTTTTCTTTTCTGGGTTCCCGCTATTTCTCAGGCTCGGTGAGGAAAGTAAGGGAAAACTACCCCACTCGTCATCTTGCCTAGTACGCCTCATTCACTCTCTAGAGCTTTTGATAGAAATGTTAGAAATTTTAGGTTGGGAATCACTGGAAAAAAGGTGGAGGGTAAATCGACTGGTAGGCATCTTTCAGGTGTGAAACGGTGGCGAGGCTTGGAATGAATTGAGAAGCTGAATAGAAGAACCATTTTACACTGTTTGAGAGGATCAAAAGCAGAAGTTTAAACTAAGAAAACAAAGAACAGTTTTAGCTAATCATTCGTTTATAAGTAGAGGGATTAAAGAGTGGGATAGTTTGCCTGAAGAGGTCTTCATACTCTTAACTAATGGAAAAGAGCTCAGAAAAATATGCAGAATTTGTTGTGATCTAAAAATCTAAATGGTGTGAATATGTTATTTAAATTTAGAGTCAATGTAATATAAAGGGTACAACATGTAGTAGCGAAAATCTATGGTGAGTTGTTTTTATATTGTGTGATTAATCTGCCACCAGACTTGTGTCTAACCGCCGCGGAAATTTTTAAATTAAATAAATGAATAGCTAATGATGATGTCGACGTTCAAACAGGTCTTAGCGCTGATGAATTTATCGAGAGACAGATATCGAATTCAGCAAGAAATTATGGGACACCAAGACAGTGTCCGGTTAACATTTTTCCATATCTCTACCAGGTTTACCTTATGAAATTCAGGAAAGGAATGTTAGACTCGTTAGAATATTAATGTTTGGGTCGTCAATTCAGCTAAAGAGTGCACTCTCGAATCAGTCGATAACGTCAATTGATTCGATTCGGCTAAAAACGAAAATAACGTAAATGTAACAAGAAAAATCGAAAATTCCGTTTCATCGCCAAAAAATTATAGTCCCCGCAAACGAAAAATAGTTTAATGCGTTCTTTTTCAGCTTCCCTTTGAATTCTGTCGAATAAGAAACGTGTGCGTGATTATAGGAAATATCTCACCTCAACTGCAATCCAAAGACTTTAGCAATGACATTGCATCTCATGCGGTATTTTGTAAATTTGCGACTGTTATTTTATAAAGTAGGGTTGGAGTGCTCCCAGGCATTGCTTCGGGAAATTTTCAGGCAAAAACTAATTACATTATTGCAGATAAGGTCAATAATAATAATAATAATTTATTAGTTCTCTGTGTAAAACCTCTTAAGAACAAATAAATGTTTTAAAATTAGCTTTACGGCCAAAAGAAAGTGCGGAAAGAAATACAATGTATAGACACAACAAATAAAAAATGTATAGTACAAGATAACAAAAATGATAATAGAATATGTAGAGTTAATGTATATCGATTAAATAATTGCATCATTTTACGTTATTTATTAACAAAGGAATCGATTACCTCTGCGAATTATTAAGTAGACGTATATTACATATTCATAGTATATGAATATCTACTTTATATATCGTTATAAATATTCATATACAGTGGTACCTTGGTTAACGACATTTTATCCGTGCCAAGATTGTCGTCTTGAACCAAAACTGTCGCTACCTAAGGCGCGATTTTTCAGAGCCATACTACATGTCAAATATGCAAAATAAACATTGAATGTCATTAAAAAGTGGTACATTTAATGGATTCGATTATATTTCAAACAAATATTATCATTTATCAAATGAATAGTCATTAAAGATGTTTTTAACTGTCAATGAAATAATAAAGTCTTAAGAGATCACTGTTACAATTAACCTTTTACAAGCCATGATCACAAACAACCATGCCCTAACCAGGATTTGAACCTGGGACCACGGCGTTGCAAGGCTGACACGCTAACCACTACACCTGGAGGCCAGCAATATTCTCCAGAATGAGTCCTAAACAACCAAACACTGCGTCGTTACCCGAGACATTTTTTGATCACAGACACTCGTTGTTAACTAAGTACGTTAACTAAGGCCGTTGTTAACCAAGGTACCATTGTACTATGATTATATACTTAATATATCCTTTTATAAACTAGATCCGTTGTATAGTTGGGGATATATATTTCGCGATGAAATCGACAGCGGCGAAAAGCGGCGTGTATGGTACGTAGATATTCTTAGTACCAACAAAAAATTCAACGGTAGAAAAAGGAGAGAATCTTGAGAGATAAGAATAAAAAGGAGCAGAAATAGAGAGAAAGAGTGACAAATGCGCGTGATCGGATTGAAACAAACTCTTTTGCCCTTTTGCGCCATTCCTACCCTAATGAACTGCAAAGCATGTTAATTAATAACTTTTATTATCGACTTACATAGTTAGACATTGGACACAGCTTTTTCTCCAAAGAGGCCGTAAATCGAATCCCTGTAGAGGTGGAAAAAAAGCGGCCGACGAGGCGGTCTCTTTGGCGTCTCGCTTCGTTGCAGACAATCCGCAACTTTTTCTCCGACTTAGCCGCTGTTATAATTACTTGCTCTGCGGGGAATAGTCCTGCATCATGAAGATGTGTTTCTTTTATCGGTTTTAGAGGATGCCGCCAGATAAGAGGAAATCTAGACACCATAAATATCCCATTTATTGACTTGGCTACAAGCTTCACTTTTGCCCCCCATTCCACCAATAATCTTAGCTGTCTCCCTTTTCTTCCCGACTGAACCAACTAATTATCTTTCCGTCTTTTCCTTCTGTTTCACCTAGGGGTCCTCGCATGGATAGTTACATAGCAATGTGGCTAATGGTATCTACCGAGCTATTATAATACACCAAGCAAGGTAAAGAAGTAAGCCCTTGGTGGAATTTTCCTTTAAAATAAGATGACTACTCGAGAGAAAAAATGTAACTAGACGTCTGAGGGTATTTACCATTACTTCGATTGAAAGTAAAAGAAAGAAATCTAAAATTTGTGATGTCTGTTACTCAATTTCATACCAGAAAAATATATTGTTTTACGTATTATTTTTTATTTATCTGATAGACTGCTTATTAACTTGCATCTTTTGTTTTTACCGATTACCTTCTATGTTTGCCGGATTTTTTGGATGTATATAAAATAATCTTCTCTAGCGAGATTTGATGGAATTCCATCATAAATAAAATAATAAATATAACTT
>KZ308370.1:428523-447171 GCA_000376725.2 Ladona fulva
ATAATAAAATATATGCCATATAATTAATATACTGTTACACGTATAAATACGGAGCATGATGAAATAACTATACATAGGTTACACGTTAAGAAACGCTCTTAATATGACTACAGCTTTTAAAATTTACAAGCCTAAAGATGAACTTGAAAAGTTTGAAACCGGTTAATTTTGAAAGCAATTATTGACGTGGAACATTCCTAGTTATTTCTTCGTGCTCCCTAATATAGATTTCCATAAACTGATGCTTCGTCGATTGAATTTACTACATAAATGCTGTATAAAAATGAAACATCCGTTATAAATTCAGTGTAGTAGCCAGACCTTTTGCCGTGGTCCCCTAATTTTCCTCTTTTCAATACACTCTATACGTACAGTGCGACGGAAGACTCTCCTAAAGTGCCGCCCAAAATAATGTACCGCTCGCCGTGAGCCGCTCTCCTTAGCTGCGCCTATGAAAGTTTCTCCTTGTGGATAAATTATGACATAAATCAGGTAAGTTACAGTTACCACTTTCTGAATGAGAGAGCATGAGAATATCGTAAAATATCCAGAAGGGAAAAGTAAATAATTGCTTTTGGGGATGTTTTCCCCTGCTTAGCCTTTGATATTTTATTCACCAAAACGTGCGCTCATGAAAATGATTTTTAGGTTACGTAATATTTATTGGAAATTCTTTCGGTACCCTCTTTACCATATACCCTGCAATCGGTATTTGTTTCTTTTCAATGAAGTTTCGTCTTGCCATTCATTTACATCTTTAATCCATTCTGACGCATTGGAATATCCGAGGACCAATGTTACTTCAGAAAATTTCTCCAGTAAAATAGCCAGTCAGAAAACTCCCACGACAATTACAGGATCGCAATATACAACTATTCGGTCATTTCCGAAGCTCGCTTCGCTTCATATAACGCGGATATTAAAGCTCGGTAACACTTTTAGGCATTTCCCGCTCTGTTAAACATCATACGCACGAATTCAAAATGTCCACCCACCAAACCGACCTTCCAAATACGGAGGGCTTATTTGAAGAGCTCTCCTACAGAATAGAGGATGTCACTCGAAAAGAGGCCTGGCCTCAGTCGCAGATAGCTATACGATGTTTAGGTTCGGTGCAGCGATGCGAGGCTTCCGATGTCTGCTACGAAGGCTTCGCTCACGTGAGTCAATGGGCTCCCAATTTCCTTCAGCCATCCAACCATTAAAGAGGGCGAGGGAGAAGGAAATGCACGGAGCCGAAACAATAAGCAAAAACTTGTTGTCAAACAACGGAATATTGCAAGAGGTCACTCCCGAGGACGACTTTAGGTTTACATTGTAATGTTTTTGTGTGTTATAGTGACAAATTTTCAAATTTAATCAATATGATTACATCTTATCTCGTGAAACGCCTTTAATAAATGAGAAAATTGAACTTTGTTTTTCCAGACGAGTTTATTTTTCTACCGGTTTCTACCGTACAGCTATCCTAGCCTGATGATGGCTCTAAAGAAACCGGTCGATACCGGTGTATATAGATACAGGTCTAATAATAAAATCGTGTGGAAAGTACGAACTTCGATTTTCTTATTTATTTATAAAATATCTAATGTTTCACAAATATTCAGTGATAAAGAAGGGTAGTTATATCCTTAAATGTTAGTTACTTGTAATTCGATTGTATATTTACTTTACTGCTTCTTATATTTCTTAAAATAAGAAAGCTTATGTCTGGGTATTATCTAATCTCCGACTATGAACTTGTTTATATATACTTGTATGTAAATGTGATTCCTGTATTGTACATGTTTAGTTATATACAATGATAATTATGTATGATGTAAAATTGTTTTTTTAATTCTTGATTTATAATTATGTATCATTGATTTCCCTTCCATTCTATGCATCTATCGACTGTGCATTTTGAACATATGAAGTGTATCTATCATGTACATTTTTTTTCTTTTATTGTTCTTTCGCATCTTTAAGCTATTGCTATCGGTAGGTTTGCGCAGGTTTTTCACACCCCCCTTCTTAGTGGATATTTTCCTGCAGTAAATGAGTTTTTCCGAAGAACTTACTCCTACATTTCTCCTCAGTTTGTAACCCTCGTTAGTTAATAACTGTATCGAAAGTGACGATGGCTTCGACGGAAGATGAGACTTTTAGTATCAAACTCACCCTAATGAAGACGACGTACTGCAATTAATACTTACGATACAGATTCCGATACGAACATTAATTTGGAATTTACTTTCTGACATAATAATTAGCGTTTATTTATTTGTTTGCCATTCTTCACCGAGATAATATGAGACCAGTAAAGTATCGTTGAATTCTCATTAAACCCCATAGATCAGACCGTTTGTTTGCGCACATTCGTTTACATTCTGAAGTTATGAAATAGTTTAGTTACTTTTCTTGGGAAATTTTCTTTAAATTTACAATTACATTCCCAAAAGCATCAATATATACAACGAAAGCTCATGAGTTTCCGTTTGTTCGTGTACGAAAGACACGCTTCTTTCCTCCCTCACTGGGTATAATCTCTAGTTAACAAATACTGATCTGTATAAGTATCGACTGTGTGCATAACAAATGTTAGGGTTGTATTGGACATGTTTATCGTGACCGCACACACGGCATAGTTATATTAAGTTCAGATTTGGGCATCCAATTTGACTATGTACTTGATGTATGTAAACCCTATATGTTAACTTAATATATATTCATGAATTGTGTCATTGATTTTAATAATAATGTAAAGTGTATGTTTATCATTAGTGTATACTTGCATTACCTTTACTTAATAGTTTTTCGTGAAAGAAGACAAAAACCCCACTGTGCGGGAAAACACCCACAGAGAAGGGTGTGAAAAATAACCGCGAAAACACAGAGTAAATAATGTAAAAAGAAGACAATTTATTAAAAATAAAAGAATACGAAAAAACCTTCGTGGTTTTTATAGTTTTTCGTATTCCTTTATTTTTACTAATTTTTCTTCTTTTTACATTATTTACTGTTTTCGCGGTTATTTNTGCGGGAAAACACCCACAGAGAAGGGTGTTTTCCTACACAGTGCGGTTTTTGTCTTCTTCCACCATCAGTTGAGAGGATTTTTCTCTGTTAAACCCAACTATTTTTGTGTTGTTGTCGCATTTCTTCTTATAACTTTAAATATTACATTTAACTTGTGTATTGACAATTGAGGTTAGGTAGAAGAGAAGCCAGCTTGACCTGGCTTCGCATCAATAAAGATTTCACTCATTCACCAACTTTCCCATAAACTCTGTAATCTTTAATATATATGAATAGAAATTTGCTTCCTGGAAAGGGCACGCCCATAAAGAGGCACGCATTAGAAAATTCTCTTCTGCGGGGAGTCTTGGGATAATTATGATGAGACAGTCATTTCGAAGGTAAAAACAGTTTGATCCTTGATTCATCAGTTCCACCCGAATAGCATTCATTTCCGCCTTCGCCGAAGCTCCGGAAATACATCTGGCTCATTAGTGAGATTCGGCAAGACGTACTCCGTAGCTCCAATGACCGTTAAATGTAAACGTTTAATATTGGGATGCGCGAAATAACGGCGATTTCGCGCACTCGCGTTGTGGCTGACGGAATACTCCTTGCACTTCCATGCGGCTTGTAAACCTCTCTATTTATTTGACAGCACAAAATTAATGGAAATTATTTCAATCGAAACGCAGCCATAATGTGAAATAACGACGTATGGTATTACGGCGCCATTAAGGTGGTCTATTATGAAGGCTATCGATCCTATCCCTTAAGCCAATTTCAGAAAGTTATTAAGAGTCGGAATGAGGAGAAAAAAATCGATGCCGGTGAGCTGACCAAGTTTTTTATGCATACTACATAATCTTTATCTGCATTTCGTGCATCACCACGATATCTACATTTACATATGCATTGATACCCTACAAACAGCCTTTCGGAGTGTGACAGGGGAAATATTATGTTAACGCAATGATGTATTATAATGATTACTGTCGTAAACGTGTTATGAGTCACGAAGCGACGTCATACCTCGATTTAGCAGAGAGAAGGCAGTAGTAGCGCATGGTTTTCATGCAAACATTCTCAATTTTATTACTTAGTCCTCATAAAATATGAATTCACGTCTTACTGAATACTGTTTAAACACAATAAATATGATATATAAGCACATAACTAGTTGTTCAATATTATAATGTTATCACTGCAAGAGAGAGAAATTTATCGAGAGGAAATTTATTGAGAACGACTTTCTAACGACTATCGAGGAGCTTATTAATAATTATGATAATAACGATATTTAATGGCTGAAACAATGAACCTTTGTTAATTTTAAATAAGTACATCCAAAGGAAATAATTATCAAAGGTAGGTTATTCAAAATACATCGACTCTGAAGATGGATATTTACATTTAAAAGATGCAATTGTATAATCATGTATAATATGATTGCAACTCCAAAATCCGAATATAATTGTATTGTAGTATTAAATTTTTCAAAATTGATTCGACAAGGAAGTACGTGCTCCTAAGACTAAGAATCAGGACTCGAATATTTCGACAGAATTTCTCAGCTTGCAAATGAAATATCTGCTTAATAAGACTTGGCTACATTGTTTAATTTTTGCTCAACAAGTATTATTAGATTTTCTCTGGAAGGCTCTTACCTATCTTGAACATGAAATACCTCGTTTAAATTCCAGCCATGTTTAGTCGTTCTTGCGTCTCGGACTCATAAGTTGAATTCCCAAGCACCCCTTGCGCATTGCGTGCTCAGTGCTATTTCCATGACTCCAACCGTTAAAACTCTTTTCAAGTGTACACACGAAACATAAAAGGAATACGAATTTGGTTTTATCTGCGAGTTGTGTCTTATGCTCTGGCACCTAGTACATCTTTTAACATTGAGAAGAAAGTGCGGACTTTTTTATAAATGTTCCATATTCGTATTTTCAGTATGGGGACGAAATCCTCGCTGACGTTTCTCGCAACATTTATCAGGGCGATTTTTGTTTGAGATAAGTTAATTCGTAGCATATGTTCTAAAGGTAATAACTATGAATTTTCATCAGGGTATTTTTAACGTTCATGGCATATTCTTAGTGTAAGAATGATGACTGCTTAATAACTAAAATGAAATAACATATATAGCTTAAACTTTTCCACGAATATATTTGGCTTTGCTACCAATGGTTTCGAGCTTCCAGTTCATTTTCAGGCTTAGGAATGAACGATGAACTAAAAGTTCGAAACCATTGGTAGCATATCCAAATACATTTGTGGAAAAGTATAAGTTATATTTATAATTTCATTTATAATGGAATTCCTCCAAATCAATTCTAGAGAAGATTAATTTTAATGTAGCTAAAATAAAGAAGTAATTTAAATTAATTTTAAATTGTAGCGCTAAAATATTCATATAATCCGTTTCAGTTATTTCGTGAAATATATACAAATATATATACGAGGATCAAATCAATGACGAGGAATTTAAGCAAAGGGTATTCCAGCAACGATTTCACATTTCCAGTAATTATTCATCGAATGAGGAGGAAAGAGTTCCGGAGGGCTTTGTGCAAATTAAGAGGATATTAAGGAAATAGTAAATTTTAAACACGAATTATCCATTAATAACACACAATAATGTCAAGAGGAAGAAACTACAGTGGTGCATTAGTCAGCGCCGGTCCAGGTATACCGCTGCTAACCAAAGCCGTAGTTATCCAAGGTGCGATTTCCCACATCCATACCATTTGTACGTAAGTTTATGCTATATTTTAAACAAAATTTTTAGCTTATTTGGCGAAAGCTTTAAAGCAATCGAATCAACCTAGTATTCTTCAGAAGTTTCACTTTTCGATTCCGATGGCAACAGGTTTTGTAACTAAGTGAATACAATCTTTCCGAAGAGCTCCAACACATATTGCTTGCGGCCAGGGCAGCATTATCAAGTTATAATTACTACCTAATGAATGTTAATTGACCAGTAACGAGTTATGCAATGAATGAAGAATACATTGGTACCTTATAACGATGGTAATCCATTCCAGGATTATCTTTGTTAAACAAAACCATTGTTTTTCGAGGCACTATTTCCCACAACCGTACTAAATATCAAATATGCAGATAAAACTCAAAGTATGTTTTAAAAATACGATGCATATAGTTTGTTCGTTTATATTTTCTGCAAAATGTATCATTAATAAGATGAACAGTCATGTAAGCAGTTTTTGATTGTCGATCTTCAACAAACAAAAGCAAATCGTTACTCGTGACGTTTTTTTATAATAGGCACTCGCTTTATACCAAGAATGTCGTTAACGAAGGCCGTCGTTAACCAAGGTACCACTCAATATCCACCTGCACAAGTACCCCCTGATGTAACATTTCCCTAACTCCTTAGCTGATTAATTTGGTCCAATATGACTTTCATTTAGCATTTAGATGAAAGAACTCTGTATCAGACGTTAACCCCAATTATACTAAAAAACGCACTGCATCAAAATCATTCTTTAATAAATGTAACACAAATAATACTGGTAATATTTCGGACTCCCGGATAGCCAAGTAGGCAACGCGTTCTACTTCGGTGAAAGCGGTCCCGGGTTCGATACCCGGTGAGGGCCACGTGCGAAATGACCAAAGCTGTCGTAGCTCTTTTAACAATACTACCAGTAAGAAATGTGGCCAAGTTACCCTATGAAAGGTGTAGGGGTACTACTACGAGTATTTACATCCCTCCCGTTGACACAATCTACATCTACTTATAACGATTAAATTCATCGCATAAGATGTAGAAAATCAGAAAATCGTTTGAGAAATTCGCTCATTTATGCGAACTTCGGCACATTTCCCCGCGTTTGCGTGACGTTCATAACGTAGCACTGTCTTTGCAACGCATCCTCAAAAATGCAACGGACGCATCTTCAAAAATGCTCATTGCCCGGTCGATCTCGCAATCGGCGCACGTATCTGTGGAGATTCTGAGAGGGAGGAGGAGTCTATGCGAAGGCGGAATAAATTGGAATGTGCTGTGCTCTTCATGCCCTGACTTCCTTTATATATATGTGACTTAAAACTACGTGGTAATGTGAGTGAAAATAGCTAGATAATCGTTTTAGAGGGAAAGGTTTATAGTATATAGAATGCTTCAACCAAAATAAAATCTGCGCTGGTCACATGAAAGTGAAATAATTTTCCATTTCAAATTATTTTTCATTTCCGCAGAGATTGAAATCGGCAACTATGGTCTATTAAATATATCTTCACGGCTGAGAGGGAGAAGCAAAAAATTACGTCTTTCTGGGCGCGGGAAGGGAGAACAATCAATATGAGTAGGTTAACACGTTCACTGCGAATACCTCCATTTCCAATACATTTATCACTCCAACGGTGGAGTGATCCGCAGTGGATGTGTTAAAGCGATGTCTGTTAACTTGGAGACTCCAAAAACCTAACGGGAATCCATGAGAAATCTGTCTCTCTCAACTGTGTTACCACTTTTAACATTTTCCTTTTATTCTATTTTATTCAAGTACTGTAGTAGTGAATTTTAAATTACATTTTTCATCGACCTTTGATACACTGCCAACTAGAATCGACACCTGGCAATGTTATTTAGACCCCTGGGGGTCGATTTCGATATAATAAGAAAACTACAATATCACACGTGGTAACACAAAGTTGAGACTGAATTCTCACGGAACTCTACGGAGATAATGAGCGTCTCTGAGTTTGATGATAATTCCAACAATTAACTCCCAATCATAGTTTAATAGCTTTAATCTACTCATCTTTGATTGGTCTTCCTCCCCGCGCCCTAAAAGAAGACGATTTTCTTGCTCCTCAACCGTGAAGAGAAATGTAATGCATTAGTTTTAGTATAATTGTGAAGTCAACTTAACATCAAAAACGGTCGCCGAAAAAAAATTCGCGGAAATTGCAAATTTGACCGATTGGTTTGATCAGGTATAAATTGCAGTATGGCTTGGGCAATATTTCATCGTGCTTTATATCTGATGGCATTCCAGCATTTCCTCATCTCTCTATCCTGTACATCAGCGGTCGCTAACTCTGATGGTCCCTGAGAAGCTTCTGGTGGTCAGTGAAGAAATGTGTGCATTATTTGCAATTTTTATGTTTATTATATACTCTTATAATATACTGAATGGTCTCCTTTCCACCAATGTAGAGTAAACGATCGACAATGTATATTTCGTATAAAAGAATAATTACTTTAAATATATTTGTATCTTTAAAAAAATAAGCTGTATTGAATGTTGTGAGTTTAGTGGTACGCGAGGGCTAAAAGATTGGCGACTCGTGGTGCACATATCTCATACATATTTCGCCCAATGAAGACGTTTGTATTGTATTGTAACTCAGTTTCATGTCAGCTTCTAAGTTTCACATCTTATTCATCATTTCTCTTCGTTCCATTCAAAATATCTTTTACTATTTCGTTGCTCGTAAGAATGTACCAAATGCAATTCGGTCTTCTTTTTTTAAATTTATTTCTTCCCTCCGATGCCTCTCGTATCGAACCTTCATCCCTTTTTCACTAACTTCGAATCATTTATTCAATCATCATCAACGATATTTCTCGTCCACGAAGTAAAGTACACATTCCAAGCAAACTTTATTGTCATAAGTTTCTTCTCCACACGTATACGTCATTTTTGTTGGAAGCTGCACAGTTAAAAATCCTCTATTTATTTTTGAAAATTGAGATATATCTTCAATGAAGGTTTCTTTTAATTTGTTAGTAATTCCAAATTATATTATTCTCAGTTCAATTCATAAAAATGTGATATACGTAAGTTTATTTCTAAATTACGATCAAAAAGTCTTCTTTAATCTGTGTAAATAATCAATAAAATAGCTGCTTCTATGGCAAAGGAATCGATAGTTAGGAAATACTCGTTTCGTGTTTAATTACCTTGTTATTCTTATTAGGTACCACAGCGAATCTTTTGGAGTTTGTTTGTATCGGAAAAACTTGCTTAATATCTAGTAGGTACATACAATCAAAGAAAAAATCAGTAAACCACGAATCACAGAACGCTTGTGAATACCGCGTTAAAACGTTTTCTTATCCTGATTGACCACTGAGTATTGAACTGGATAAATGTGATCACTTTATGTTCAGTAGAAGTAGAGGTGGAGGCAGAGAGCCTTTGGACTTAACCATTTTTTTAATCATGAGTACATACGTTCGCCATTCGCCCCATTTTCTCGAAGTTTCGTTATTTATATCTCTCTGGGTTTCAATTCCGTCCTTAAATTTTAAATTTTATACCAATAATAAATTTTACAGATTAAAAACGATTCAAAAACGTGGCCTTTTATGTACGAACTCTTATCACACATAACCTTCATTTTAATACGGCGACCGCATTCGTTGCTGAAGCATCGAATGAATCAAACCTAGCCTACAGGTCGATTGTTTTCGGCAGACTTTCTCATTCGGTACGTGCAAAGAGGATATATTGAGGAGGAGGAATGGATGTTAAGAAGTAGAAATGAAGAAAGAATCGGGGATTGAGTCCCCTATAGAGTGAATGCCCAGCAAAGGTTACGTCACCATCCGCGAGTTTGTGTCAATGAGGCGGTCTGTACGCAATTCAAGATAGTATGCCTACTTCCGAATGGGATTTATGCCTGGGACACCAAGCGAAAGATGAATGGCGATGCTAAAAATTTTGCCGTTTGATCTAATCACTCTTTAGCGTCTGCACAGGGAATACTATACTCAGCTGCCCCTTCTGGAATCCCAGGAGTACTAAACAAATGAAGTATTTAAAACTGACAAGATTTATTCAGCTAAAATGGCATGACAAATGGAAGTACGACCTCGAGAATTCTCAGGAAAATCATCATAACTAGGGCTTGTCATTTCCAGGATTTTTAACAATCCCGGAATGAAATAGTTATCGATCCCGGGATCCTGGAAATTTCCCGGGAATAAAATTTTTAGTCAAATTGACGGGGAAATGGTACAATTTCTTCTCCTTTTCAAATTATTTTATTGATTTCTAACCAGTTAAATCAATTTTTTGTTTAAATTTTTACTCATGTCATAAATGAAAACAAGTGAATTGGTTATAAACAATTTTTAAATACGTTTAAACACTGCGTATAAAATTGAGTAAAAATAATAGAAGTAAGAAATTAATCAATTTTACTCATGTCCCTCATCATCGCAAAACCATTTAAGACTACTCTATTAAACTGACTCTTTTGTATTGATTGGTTTTTTAATAACTCATCAAAAAACAGTATTAACACTTTTATCACTTGGGAATAAGCATATATTTGTAATGAAAAGACCATCTGAGGAAAATAATCTTTCTGCTTCTACAGATCTTGGATGGACGCTCAGAAGGGAATTAAACTAACTGGAAGTATAAAAAATAAAATTCCATTATCCATAGCTACTCGTTTCGTCAGATACATAGTTGGTTGGCGCTTTGAGAACTCCGATCTTAGCACAAAGTTGAAAGAGTAATATTAATTAGAAGCATCATCGTGGTTGCCACATACCAAAAGCAAATTTAACATACCTATTTATCCTTGCAAGGGACTTCTTTCTCTCTTTACAAGTAGGTGGATTGCTAAGAGCCCAGATTAAATCAGCTTTTAACGCTCTGGTTTGGATATCACTATTCTGCCCGAACTTTACTCTGCGTCGAACAAAAAGTTTTTTTCGAAGCCTCACGTGGACAGAATTAATTTTTCTTTCCAGGTTTTAAAATTGAATAGATGTTCTTATATCATTCCTCTTAAGTGGCAGGGATTGCACTCAACTTTAATTGGGTAATTTATTGGGAATCGAACAACCGAAAAAACCGTTATTTTTCCGGATTGTACATCGAATATGAAAAGAAAAATAAAATCCTTTCAGCTCAAGAAACACTGTAAACCACTGAAACTGAAGACAGTACACAATTTTGTAATTTACACACGTTAATTTTAGGCGATTAGTTTCGCCTAGCATCATCAGGTATGAAATATTCTTATTAAAGAATATACATAAGGAAGGGAAATAGAAAGGGAGAAAAAGAGGGAAGGGAGAATATGTGTCGTGGGAGTATATGGCTGGAGGTTACCGAAAGATTTTCCTCCGGAGTATAGAAGGGGGAAAGGTTTGGGAAACTTCACTCGTTGACGAGGTTTTCAGTGTCTCCCTCCAAGCAGGCGATCTCTAGGGTTAGATGTAAGAGTAGACTTTTTAGTCTTAATCTCGCGCTGAATGTAAATGTACTCTATTCCTTTCTCTATCTCTTCGAGAGAGGTTGAAAAACAATATTATTGTTTCATTCACAATAACGAAATACGCTAAAAATAATTTTCATCGTTCGGAAATTAGACGGAAAACTGAAAGATTACCCTTAAATAGACTACAAAACCACGGAAGATATCAGGGAAGAACGGCAAAGCCTCCAAAAAAGGAATTTTGGATATTTTTGGCATGTTATTTCATGTGCCGTTAATAAACCTATAAATAAATGAAATTGAAAAGCCCGACGAGTCAGGGATGATGAATTCCATAAAACTGGAAATTAAAGAGAGTTCTTCGTAAAAGCTTCATCGGTTTAGAACTTCTGCCAGGAAAAGTGCCAGCTTTATGTTCGATTCCTAGTCATTCATGGCCTTTTTATATCCGTTTATTCCTTTGGCTACCGATAGGCTAAGACGACGAGTAGAAAGTATAAACGATGAGGGAAATTTCAGATGAAATTCTTTCTCGTAGCTGATGATTGGTTATATCGAAGGATGTTAGAATAAAGACAGGGTAGGATTTAAAGTTAGGTGCAATAGGCTGTAGCTGAGGGCCTCATCCACATGGGACCTCAATAAGACTGCTCTAATAAATTCTCAGAAAATTGTTCCAGTTTTTCGTTTCAAGAAAGAGTTTTGTATTTGTTAAGTAAGTCTACATACATCTACATTTTCATAAATAGCCTGCAAGCCGCCTTTTGGTGTATGGTAGGGGCTCGAGCGCCGAATTTCGAGTTACCTCTTTAGCTCATTCTTTCCGCGTATTATTCGCGAAAAGAATGAGCCCCTAAATCGACTTGTTTTCGCTTCTATTTCTCTTATTTTACACTCATTGGCGGATCAGCCGAAGAAGCATAGTGTGTTTATTTGATGTAGTAGATTGTAAAGTCTATCCATCGTTCTTTGTAATTTAAAGACCATTCATTGTAATTCAAAACCATTTGTAATTTATTTAATGTAATTTANAAAATTGTATTTAATTCAAGATTTATTTGTTTGTTATTGCCACAGTGAAGTGAATAAGATTTATGTGGGATGTATATTTGTGTATTTTATGAAAAAATTCGAATTTTTACTCTTGATTCTAGGGGGGCCTCAATCTGATATTTGCCCATTTGATAGCTTAAATCCCCTTCTGAATTATATTATTGTTCTACTTCTCCAGAATCGTTTGCGCTTGTTTCAGTCTTACCTGTAGACATTCTGGTGCCGAAGTAAGTTTTCTTGCGCACATACCGACGTATTATTACTAAATAAACAGGCATTTAAAAGGCACCCTAGGACATAGCTGCGAGGAAAACCGTCTCTCACGTTATTTAGCCATTTAATTGCCGTCGCAAACCCACAAAATGTAAAAACGAGAGCGAAAATGAAGGGCGACGAATTTTGTGTGTTTGGCACTTGTGTAACAATTGAATGTCAGACGCTTTTCACAAGTAAGAATAGAATTCCCAAAGGTGGAAGGAGAAGAGCGCTAACGTAGTGTTGTGTGAGGCTCCCCGCGCGTTCTATTTGTCAAGGGAGTGTACGCCGGCACAGGGCGTGGTGCAGCCAGGAGCGGAGAAATCCTTTGGCGCACCACAGATCGAATCCTGAAATTCTCACAAGGGCCTTCTGTTGACTCTCTATAGCTCAGCAAGGCACTTAGTGGCCGCTCGGTAGCCGGCCAGACTTAAAAACGAAGAATCTTTCCTTCCGTGGAAAGAGGAGCTACGTTAGGTGTTTACGGATTTCATTGTTTTTTGAACTAAACCTCGACCTCTTACAGAACTCTTAAAGTCTAATCAGAGTTTTTTGCTCCCTAAGCTTTGTTCTCACTGCGATCCAAACACTACCCGGAGGGATATTTTCCCAAAAGAAGAGGGAGGAGGAATTCATCCCTCGCTGTATGCAAGTGTGGGCGTGGTGGATTTCTCAAAGGGTATCGCGAAGGGCGGAATCTATTTATTCATAATAAACAAAGGTTCCTAATTTTTGGTATCAGGGAAGGCAGGGTAATTTAATTATCTTTCATGTTTGGCAATAAACATTTCTCCTTTAATTCTCACCGAAGTGGGAAAATATTCGAATAACTGAATAAATTTATCTTTATCATTCGTGTCACTTCTATTAGAAATTTTGTGTTCCATCCAAATGCACCGAAATTTGTCCTTATGTGTACTAAGTAATAATTCGAATGGTAGTCCGAATTATGCGTCTATATATAACTCGGATATTTTTATAATTTGCTTTGTTAAAATATATCTGAACGCACTTGAAGGGCTCCCGGATAGTCAAGTGGGTTACGCGTTTGCCTTCGATGGAAGCGATCCCGTGTTCGATTCTCGGTGGAAGCCCATATGTGCGAAATGGCCCCAGTTGTCGAATCACTTTTAACAATAACAATACTGTATTACCAGTCCCAGGGATTTTTCCTGGGTGCGCACGATCTTGCGTTAGAACGCCCTTACCCGTCTTCTATCTGTATTACCAGCTTCAAAAATGCAATAGAAAGAGATCATAACTCTCACAAAAACGACATTGAATTTTGTGATGTTGTTCAGCAACATTAGGCCTTCAAGAGCACTGTTTATTCTCTGCTTCGAGACAGATTATAAAATTTTTAGATCCAAAGACAAAATACCAAGAATGACATATCAAAGATGAAATGCCAATTTGAACATTTTCAACGCATTCTAATTTACCAAAAGGCCCATATAACTTCTTTTCAAAATCATATGAAGAAATTGTTTTTGGGGCAACGGCAAATAATTTATTAACAGCATTTAACTCTCGAAAAAGTGCTCCAAAATATATAATGAATGTCATTTAGTATGAGAGGATAGTGACCAAGAAAAAAATAAAAACGACTACGGAGTAGAGATTTGAACGCAGATATGAAGAACATAAAGTAAATAATATTTTAGTGTGTAGGTGTATAGGATAGATTGGTCTGAACATCAACTTTCTTATCTTACGTTTTATTACGACGGAGCCAGAACATTTAATAACCTCATAAAAAGTCATGATATTTTCATCTTCTAAAATGAATTCTTCAGTCATTTTTGTTATGGGCGTATTAATATGCTTAAGTCACTAAGTCAAAAATTTGACGTACTTTATAAATTTATAATAGCAGTAAATGAATATAGATTTAGAATTATAAAAAATGGAAAAGCGAAAAAGTAAAGAAAAGATTTCAATTTTTTTTCAATGAACAAATTGATATCAATATATGGTTAGAATACCAGCTCGGTAAGTGGGATACCTGGGTTCGAGTCCCAGTCATGTCGTTATTTTTCACACATGTTATTCCTTGGGTTTCAGGTGCACGGCTCTTCCGTGCCTAGTCATTCTCCTTTCCTTAATACATGTGACATCAATATCTTGGAAACAAATCAAATGTTTAGCTTATTACAGAATATAATAAACAACCTTTTAAAGGTTATATTTTTAAAGCTTTTTGTGAATTATATACCTATAGACTAACATTTGCGTAAAGTACGAACATAATCTAAAGATTATGGCGCCCACTTCTCATGCATCAAAATCTTCAAGAACATTTTTAAATGTTTAAGTACTCGATTCATGAACTTTTCATTGCGCTTCCTGGTAAAAAATTGAACCCTGACCATCAGTGAAATGACCATGGTGAAAAGGCTAATCGGATGTTCCTGGTTAATGGCTGTCAAACACTAGTGCTAGTGTGAGAAATTGGCCTACAACTCTTGATGCTCATATTTTGCCACAAAATGGTATTCAGTCAAATAATTAAGTAAAAGTTAAAAGGGTTGATATTGGGGACTGTGCTTCATGAACCAATTTTAGGTTTCCATTTCAATTTCACCACATTATAGGAAATATCTTCTATTCTTAAATTCCTGAAATACGTGTAATTAATACTTATACAAGCTGTTGCGGCTCGATAACACTGATTGAATTTTGGTGAAAACGGTACCGCGTTACGATAGTGGACAGTGTGGTGACATTACATCAACATCTACATAAATACCCTACAATCCGCCTTTCGGCGTGTGGCAGGCGGTGTAAACAGAGGATGTTCGAGCAATTTCTTTATCTTGTTATTATCGCGTATCGTTTACAGAAAGAATGAACCCTTAAACGACTAGTCCTAGCATCTCTTTCCCTTGTTTTACGCTCATTCTCGGATCGGCCAAAATAGCAGGGGGGTCGCATAATATTCATTACGTCTTCCGCAAACGCACTGTTCGAAATTTATCAAGTAATCGCAACCTAGCTTCCAATCTCCTTACTTTCAAGGATTCCCAACCTGCCTCCGAGAGCATTTTCGTAACACTAGCTTTTTTATCGTAGCATTTCTTCACAAAACGTATTGCCTTGCGCTGCACTTTCTCGAGTTCGCGGGTGTATGTTCCATCCGCCTGATCCCATATACTTGCCGCATATTCAAGATGGGGTCTGACCAAGGTGAAATAGCATCGCTCTCTAACCTTTTCATCGCATCTACCAACAATGCGCTTTATGAAGCCGAGCTTTTTGGTTGCTTTACCGCAGATTTTTCGGATGTGAATGCTCCAGTTTAAGTTATTCGCAAGAGTGATCCCGAGATATTCAACTGACTCTACTACCTTTAAATTTATTCCGTTAATGTTGTACGGGTAGTTCGGACAAATTTATTTTCTTCCGAAGTAATTAACGAGCGAGCATTTACTAACATTTAGTTCTAATTGCCACTTTTCGCACCACCTATGAATGTGGGCTAAGTCGTTTGATAGGATATCACGATCCTCCGCGTTTGATATCTCTCTATATATTACCGAATCATCCGCAAATATCCTCACATTATCTCGTCGCTCAGGTCATTCATATATATAAGGAAGAGAATAGGTTCAATTACGCTGCCCTGAGGTACGCTTGAAGAAACTTTGATTTTGCTCGAATTAATGCCATCAAGTACTACTTGTTGTTCCCTCTCGTGGAGAAAATCTTTTAACTAGTCAATTACTTCCTTATTAATCTACATCTGCATAAGTACCCTGCAAGCCGCCTTCCGGCGTGTGGCAGGGGATTATTAATGCCCGCTAATTTTAATTTGTAGATTAATTTGCAGTGGGGAACTCTTGAGGCCTTTTTAAAAACTAGGAAAATAGCGTCCACCTGCTTTTTACTCTCGGCAGATATTAAAAATTACACTATATCGCGAAATATAGGGAAACTATCTGAATTGATAGTTAACGGATCCATTTCCATCTAAGAGGCCAAAGCAGCTTGGGAACGGATCCGCTGACCACTTGTCACTCAACAAGCAAACCACTTGGCTAGGCATTAGCTTCCACGGAAGCAGCCGAACTATCGAACCATAATTATTACCGTTCCGGTTTTCACTCCGGGTCAATAAAATCATAATATTGGTTCGGTTCCGCTTTTTTGTAGCAGCCAACTTCGAACCGCTTCGTTTTGCTCCGAGACTTAAATATTAAGATCATATTGCAATAATATGAATATATTAAAAGAAGGTTTACTTTGTTTCACTGACTTTAGCCTATCTGATCAACCAATGATTATTATTTTCACTCCTGTTCTATGAAAAGCCCACTTTATTTCCGAACCTGATTCGTTCTTCTAGCCACAGTCCTACCGGTCTTTTTTCCGTTCTTAGGATTATTGAATTAAATTATCCTTTAAATGTTTTTGTGTACGTAATTTTTGTCTAGCTTGCGCATATCACAAGTGGTAATCACTATGCTACATTATGCATTTTTATTTGTGTATTATGTTATTTCTATATACCATGCTACTTACTTTGTATATGTATTATCGTTTTTTCATGTTTTCAAGTTTATAAATTTGTAATGTAAAAACAGTAACTTTAAAGCTGTAACAATAAGGTTTGAACAGATAAGATACCAACTTGCAAACTGATTCTTCCTTTGCTCTGTTAGTGCTGGAAGTGTTTTGTGTCAATAAAATGTTCTATTCTACTCTACGATTATAAATTAAATACATTAAAACTAGTGATATTTTAGAAATGACCAAAGTGTTAGGTCATTTCCTAAAATATCATTGTAAGAAAGAAGTCACCGTTAGATATGAATATTAAATATAACCACTATTACGCGAAATTGAATTGAATGCAAACCGAAATTCGGAGCTTATTAAGTAACGGTTCTCGGATTCAGTTTATTTTAATTTATCATTTCGAGTTCGGCCTTCTTTCCAGCAAAAACAACTGTTTTTTCGGTTCTCGGTTTCCTTCCGGTTCGATTTTTAGATGTAGCGCCATACCTTTCATTATAATTTCTTATTGGGTGCTCTGTCATCAGTATATCCATTGAATCATCATATTTGTCAGTTATATACCAAACGCCACGGATTTATTTATCTTTCACAGCTGAAGAGGTTTCTTGGAGTTCAACAGTGACATAACGTACCAAGGATAGTACCAAGGTAGTATCAAGGATAACGGAAAGGTATTTATCCTTGGGATTATGTACATGAACTTTATTTTGAGAAACGATAGTCGGCGAGAGGATTATAATCAGGGGCGGATTTGCAGGAATGTGCAGTAGGTGTTAGCTCAGGGCCTCGTCCTAGGGGGGCCTCACTAAAGAGTGTCGAGGCACTCTCCGTTACAACTATTCTTAAAATTGTATAAAGATAACCTGCAAATAACGGGTGTAAAAGTTATTCGATCGATGTATTTGCTAATTTATAATCTAAAATAAATTACGGAAATAAATTTCTTAGTCATAATAAAGATATGACTCTTACTCTAAATTTTATCAATTCTCTATACCAATCCATTGTGGGTTTTTAAATAAAATTTTGTGTAATTTAGCGGGTAACTTCTGAAGGAAAACTTTGGACAGCTAATTTCTTCTAAGGCCGGTTGAGACCTCTTCCCCTCTACCATCAGCTAAGAAGAGCTAGGAGAGGGAAAAGAGGCTTACTAGGCAAGATGAGGAGTGAGGTAGTTTGCTGTTGCTTTCCTCACTGAGCCAGAATACTCCAAGCATAACAAGTGCACGTTAGTGTAGCACAATGAATCTACGAGCAACACTTTTCGTAACATTGCATAAGGAGAATCCTTTATTAATTCCATTATTCAGCGTAGCTTAGTAGTTTTCATATCATCACAGCCTTGAATAAGACTGAGACAAAAGTATATATAAGATATATTTTTTTCTATTCCGTACCAAAAGACAAATGATGAATATTTCATTCATCAAGCTGGCAGGACCACAGCTAATTCCAGAGGCATATTGTAACATTCATAAAAATAATCCACTGGCGTTTCTCTCTGATATGTTTTGATATCCTTCATTTAGTACATACGTCATACAAGACTTTACTCTTCCTTTCATTCACTTATTTTGATTATTAAAATGTATTTTAATTAGAAAATATTAT
>KZ308370.1:447188-457312 GCA_000376725.2 Ladona fulva
AATTAGAAAATATTATTTTAATTAGTAAAAATGCATTTTAATTAGAAAAAATTATTTTAATTAGTAATATTGACATTTTATTCTATAGTAGCTGAAGAGCTCGTTGATTCCGAACGGAGAGATTAGGAGTAGGATTAAATGTCTTAAATTCTCTCATGTAAGCTTAGTTCGATAGGATATCGGAAATGAAAATATTCTTCTTAAAAATCTTATCAAATTTCCCATTATTTGAAGCCGTAATCTATGGATAAGAATATGAACCTTTACAGAATATTTTTCTCTTTAATCTTCTCTCAAGTTCGTTTGATGTTTCTTTCTAACTTAACTTTGCAAATGAAATGTTTACCTGTATTTCTTATGAAAACGCTTTGACTCGTCTGGGGTCGAACTAGAGACAGCTAGGTTAATAAAAAGTAGCATTTGTCTGTGTCGACTTTTAATGAGTGCAAAGTTTGAACGTTTGAACAAATATGACGAGTGCTGGGTTTATCTTGCGTGCAACTCATTTTGAATTTGAAATTCTAATCTGTCTAATGGCATTTGTTACTTCATGTCAGTGTGCTGTATCCATGATAAGTACTAAACGAAAAGTCTCAATTCCAATGCATACACTTGATATTCGTATAGTCATTACAAAACATCTCTGATGACTGTGCACCTGGATATCATTCAGCATTTATTGTCCAGTTTCCTCTTAGGTCCAACTTTACAAGGGACCTCCTCGAGATAATTGTCCAAAATTGTTCGCCGGCCGTGATGGTCAATAGAGACGTAACATTCCATCTGAGTACAACCTCTCAGAGGATACTTTTATTAAAAGATAAACCAACCCGTAAAACAATTGGGAGGATGTCCTGCTGCCAAAACACTATTGGATGGATGCTTTAAAGAAGCATAGGGTCAATGTGGCTGAAATGATATTTTGACAGCTATACATCTTATTTTGACAAAGGTCCGAAGCATTTTTTGATAAATCCTTCTTGTAAGATCACTTAAATCTAACATGTCCGTGGGATGGAAAGATGAAGACGGGATGGATTGCGTGGGAGGACGGAATGAAGGGAGCAAAGCGCAGGGAAGGAAGGGAAATAGACGCTGGAATATTAAACGGATGTGGAGGCATATTTGATGATTTTCGATTTATTCCAGTCGTTTGACAGTGATTATCTCTTACTTATGTAATGATGGTGATGATTTAAATCTCAGGGTATGAGAGAGAACTCACTCTTCCTTCAAGTCCGATTTACGGCTCCCCGCCAATTTTAGACTTTGCTTCAACATCCATAGAGTTCGAAGTTAAATCGTGATTATTTAATCGCCCCCATTAGCATTTTCTTCAATTGAACGAGTGGACTTAGGACGGTGATTGCCACTACTGCTTGACCGTCATTTACTCTTTTAGCAGTATATAGGCGAATGAAATCTTTTTACTTTTGAACATTACCGAAGTTTTAGTCAACTTTTATTTATTTATTTTACTTATTTGTGAATTTAAAATAAACCCATAAACAGCAAAAGCCAATGGATTAAAAACAATTAACCATGTAACAAAAAAGTGTACAAATTTAGAAGAAATAAATAACAATTATAAAAAGACATATACAGAAACAAAGAATAAAACAAATTACATACTTACAATTTTAAATAAATGTACAGGTTACAATAATACATGAGGGAAAAATAATGCAGATTGTATCAAATGAAGGCGAATGAGATAATATACTGTAGTACAGATGTGGCAAGCTGTAGATAAAGGATCGTTTAGTGATGAAAAGTCGAGGTGTTTTAATTATGTAAGCAGTATCTGACGTATCTATTCCATTTTAAACGTGTCGCATGTGGTAAAATATGAAAATTTGCGGTAAAATACAAGGAAAGCCAAAGGAAAAAACGCAAGCTCAGGAAATTGAAGGAGTAGGCTTTAAAGATTGCATAATTACGTGCCCAGTAGTTAGTGGATAAATGCTCAAATTAGCAAGAGGCGATATTGAAAGCAGGATATGCGGAGTATGAAGGAATATTTCGAAGCATTTATTTCCATTCACAAAACTTGTCGAGAATCAATTCGATAAAAAATTTTTGTTACTTTCGAGTTTCGTAGAAGGTGATGATGTTTTGCAGACGAAAGGAAATGTTAAGCCTCATCAACAGAACTTCGCTCAATCTGCACTTCAAACGTAGCACAAACAGTCTCTTTAGAGCACATTTCAGTAATGCCTAACACGTACGAATAGATACATAACGTTTGAAATGCTTCTCATCTCTTTTTAACGCATCCAAGTTTCGCTCGATGCAATATCAAAAGAGCGCTACAGATAACCTTACCAAATCGCTCAGAAACGTTCATGCATCTATTTAAAGGCGATTTTTTCTCTCATTTGTAAAATAAATACGCTTCAGCTCTCAGCTTCATAAGTCGAGTTTGATGCGTGATGATAGTTTGAAAGTCGGCCAAAAGGATGAAGCCGTCTTGTGCCCAAGGGACGGCACATCTCTTCGAACCCACGCTTGAATAATGTGGCGTCTCATCACATCACCATGTTTGTTTTCTGTGTGAAATTCATCAAGTCAATAACATGGTCCGAGGCCTTGTTATCTCTCTTTGTTCCACGTCAGAGGACTGAAGGTGGATGTTGAATGTATCCCTGGCCGAGGGCATTTCGTGTCAGATCCTCCCTCCACTACATCCCCACCCAAAAGAGGGCTCGTTGTCCCTTAAGAACTCTTCTCCGTTGGGTTTTCCTAGCGTCCGAAAGGAATTTAAGGGTGCAGGTGGTAAAGAAGTTGAAAAGGCAACTTCCCTTCTTTTGTGATGGCCCCACTCTACGCTGGGATCCCGTCTTTTCCATCAACGAGGATTATGGCCACAGTCCAACGGTTTCATTTTAATTTGTTTATATTACGATTTGAAAATTTCTTCATTCGGAACTTAATTCAATACTCTATACCTACCTTCTTCATTTGCGTTAGAAGCTTTGTTCTTACTGAAAGAATATCGCGAATTTTTTCAAGGAAATTTATTGGAAAACAACTTNTGATTTAGATCCCGTGATAAACTTTTCCATCAAAGCCTTCCGTTCTTTTCCAAATTTTATTTCTATCGAACTTTGAACAACGAAAATAATTACTGCAGATTTATCATATTGAAGTTAGTATAGATGTAGATTTTTTGATTCATATTTGAATAAATTCAACACTCGTAAAATGTAAGATTTAAATTAAACAAGTGTTAGGTTAACTGTGATGTGAGAAACATGTAAATATTCAACGACAAAGTGTGGAGAATCGACTAAAACATCAAGGAAAGATAGTTGAGAATCTTCAAAGAGATTCTTTTGGCAAGTTATGAGAATTTCCGAGTTATTTCAACCTGAAATACGTTGTTTGATAAGCGAACTAGACTAAATAACTAGTCAAAAATTCCACCGGCGACGTATTCGTTATCGGTCATATTTTGTGACGATTTTTGTTTTTCTGTAGAAGCACATATTTTTAAAATCGCAAACCAAAGAAACCGAGGCTTTTGCTGATTACACGGTTGTTATAATATCCTTTAATTCTATATTTCTACTCGTGCTTATCTCTCGTTCTCTTCTGAAAATAAATACATCACATTATGGTTAAACTGTAAAACGTTCTCTGTGAACATCCAGCTTTCTCTTCTATTTTATTAAGATTTGATATCATAGAATTTCTAATCTTTCTGAAAACTGCAGAGATAAAAATTCCACATCGGCCACAAATTACTTATCCATTTATCTCGGAAGAAATCGAATCATTAAAGAGTAATTATGGGAAAGATACCATACCAAAAGTGAAGAGTGCAGTATCTCTACATCAAATGAATTATCATTATTATGTTCATATAGTATTTTATACCTAGAAATCTATGCGGAATGTTTTTCATACTGGACATAAGCAGTAATCTTTTGGCGTAAAACACGCGGTAATTCGAAAGCATATACGAAAGAGGTTATCCCTGATTCCCGTCTTTTTGAAGGAGAAATAGGATTTAAGAACCGGATTTCTCTGCCATGAAAAATTTTTAAATATAATTTTCATGTATTGATTAGAGCAGCCACCCTGCAAGTCGATTCCCAATCTATTCCTGGTGTTCCACTTGCCGGGAGGCTGCTCTAATCAATATATGAATAGTATATTTTAAAATTCTTCATGGCAGAGATATCCGGTTCTTAAATCCTGTTTCTCCTTCAAAAAGACGGGAATCAGAGTTGTTGGACTTATTTCATGCCCGTTTTCCTTGGAAAAGAAATATTTTAGTCATGATAAAGAAATCATTTTATTCTACATTTTCTTCGTTTCCATGCCAACCCAAATCGGGTTTTTCGATACAATTCAATGTAGTTTAACTTGTAACGTTTGAAGGGAAATTTTGGACATCCAATTTTAGGAGCATGTGATAACATGCAAAAATATAATCCACCCGCGTTTCTCTCTGACATCTTTTTGATATCCTTTATTTAGTATATACATCATAGAAGACTTTTCTCTTCTTTTCATTTACTTATTCTAATCATAACCATTGATATTTTACTCCGTGACATCCGAAGCACCTGTTGATTATCAACAGGAAAAACGGGAGTTGGATAAAATACATGTCGCATGTGGTAAAATATGAAAATTTGCGGTAAAATACAAGGAAAGCCAAAGGAAAAAANACAAATATATATATATAAGCCCGTTTTCAGTGGGAATTACTCAATAAATCAATCGGCGATCATCCTAATTCATATACTTGAATTTTCAAATGATCCTAAAATCGAAGTGAATCGTGAGAGCGTAGGTTTTAACTTAAACAGTAAACAGACAAGCCTTAGCTAGTCTATTTCTTATCGTGGGCGTTCCCTTGTTCAAAGAGTAAATTCCTCGAATTCTCAACTTCGCTCCGAATCCGGAAATAAGAATGGGCGATTTTTGTAGAACGTGGGGAAAATTATTCTATCCTGGGTGTCGTAAGAAAATATTAAATCCTTCCAGTTGAAGAGACAAATTTGACAGTTTTACTTTTGTGAATAAATTCTCACCTATGATAGAAATATATCCATGCAAAGAATGTAGAAAGTTGGTGAATACTCTGACCATCGTTATTTCAAGTATTTAATTACCGCGATTGCTGAAAGAAGAAATATTTCTCTCTCCTGAGATCTTGTAGTTTTAAGAAAAAATGTAGAACGATTAATTTTGAAGATTGAATCTGTTAAGGGTAAAAGATATATGCTCATTTGGTCGAATTCATGATTGAACGACGCTGTGGATAAGTGGAAGTGGAGTTGACGGTTAGAAGATTGGGGAAGTATGGATAATTCCACGGAGATGTCAGTATTGATCTTATGGACCGAAGAATTTACCCTGAAGGCTTACCTCCTTTTAGATGAAACGTTTCTTGGAGGGATGGATGGCTGAAAACGAATTTATCGCGGCGATGAAGGGGATGATATTTTCAGCGGACGAAAACATAATTTTCTTAATTTTGAGTAACGTTGTTAAATCCATATTACCTACACGAATTTAGTAATTAAACTCATACAGCAGAGATGGTATTTGTATAGGGAAAAGTAGAAAGCAACGCGAAAAATGTTATCGACGAAATCAACAGTAATTTTTCCGATCATCAGTTTTTACCTTAGCTATTATCAACTATTAATGTCAACAACAAAAGACAGGAATGTAAAGCGTTTAGGACGGATTGGGACAGCTAATCACCTACTTTTCACGGCTAATGTGCATTGATTCGTGTATAACATCACAAAACACGGGAGTTGAACGAGGTGATTTGCGGATACCTGATTGATGCTGGTCGATTAGGCATATGATGGGCCATTACTTTCACGTTCATCGGTTTTTCGAAAGCTTTGGGAGAGAAGATGAATGGAAGTGTATAAGGGTTAGTCGAAAGACATGGATATGGAGATACTAAGGCGTTAGAGCTGGGCTGTCCGACATACGGCCCGCGGGCCAGAATGCGGCCCGCTGAAGGTTTGAAACCGACATGCCAATCTTCTTGAAGTTAAGTGAATAAATTTCGATCTCAGAAACCTTTATGAGTGGATTTTAAAAAGCGTAGCACATTGAAAACCCCGAAAATCACTAGTTAAAAGTATTTGTTTAGACTAATACCTTAACTTCATCTGTGTTCTGAATAGCATGTTACGCAGCTTGCGTCCGAAGTATCGCTTACATGTACGGTCACGTAAAAAATCCTCGTCACGTTAACTAGTTGTGCAAAAGTACGATATAGTCGTAAGAGAGAGAATTAGCCTAAATTACTAATTCCTCCTTGGCCCGCGTTTACTGAAATCTCTAATGTGACAAATCCCCAAGGAAGAATGGACTTGAAAAAAGTCTGACGGGACTGGGAATCGAACCCGGAACCGCAATATAAAAGTCTTCATTATAATATAAATTCCATCCACTGTTCTCTGCAACTGGTAGAAATGCATCTAAGAATTCAATATTTTGTTTATTATCGTCGCTGTGAAGCGACTGAATTTACTGAGGTATGTACTTCTAAGTATTTTATGACAATATGGTCATATTTTATTCTCATGATTCTCAATAGGGGTCTCAACCTTATGTTTACGTTTCGGGCCCCATATTGCCTAAATCCGCCCCTGAGTACAGATAAGAAAGAATTTTCAAAAACAATTTCATCAGTATCTCGCCAATAAAAATGTACTATTATATAATTTAAGTAATCCTATATTCATCACGTTCTTAGTCCAAAACTTCGAGGTCCAAAGTGAAAATTTAATCCTTGTCCTCTGTAATTTAACAAAACCTCCCAACGAAAGATTTCCCATGACAGCGTTCTTCCCTTCCGTCGAAATTAATGTCGACCATCGTATCCTCAGAGTGATCACCTGTATGTTCGTCTTTCTCACTCTCTGAATCAAGCAAACGTCCTTCGGAAATACTCAGAAGTAAAATAAAATCGATTGTGGGAGGCTTTACCACTCAGTAAGAGGTCAACTTACTCCGAAGTCAGTTCTCCGCGATTTCTATCCTTCAAAATCAGTAAATCCATGGCAATCAAATGTAACCAAATATTCTTAAAGGAGACCCAATAATGATTAATATTTAAATGTGAGTCAAAGTGCTCTTTAATACATTCACTAATTTTCCTCGCACTCACTATCGTCGAAGACAAAGATCAGGCTAGCCACATTAGTAGATTAGTAGGATATTAGTAATCTTTGTTATGTTAGCCTGTGCCTACGTGATTAAATTTGGAGAACAGAATAATAGTGTATCAAAGTGATCTGGTCACTCCCTAAGACAATGTGCTGACGACAAAAGTTCCTTTCTCTTCTCCTGTCCCTCGTATTTCTAATCTGATAACGAACAGGAAAGAGTCCAACACATAGAGACAAAATAGACGCGATGGACGGGATAAAGGCGAAAAACTGCTTACATGAGCTACATTGCACCTAAATATTGGTGAACTGCGGAAACCCCCTAGCAACAGCTTTTGCTGTAGTATGAAAAGTGGTAAAATCAAATCTAAATTTGCAAGCAACATATTTAAGTTTTAGGTTTAAAGGCACGAAGAAGTTTTTTCGATTAGATAAAATTATGAGAGAGAGAAAAAGTAAAAGAATTCAACCTCGGACACGCTGAGCGTCACTCGGTGAATTATGTTTTATCTTCCAGGGCTCATGGTTTACGTCGCTTAGCTTTCAGAGCCTAGACTTGAATGAGTAGGAAGCTATAAATATATCACGTAGATTATACAGTGAAGAGATGCTAGATATTTTCGATTCAGGCATACGGTGCAACTGCATAAATTATTGTAATAAATCGTACAACTGCCAGGCAAACCTGTTTTAAAGTCGGCATTACGTCAGTTAACACAAAATTAGCAACTAGTGAATACACTAGTTGGAAAACTGGCGCACCAATGAGGAGTGGTGGAATTGAATGAATCAATATCAAGCAAGGATTTCATTTCAGGCTTGATATGAATTATTGTAACGTTGGTGTAGGCAAATTATTAGAATTTCAGAGCAAAATAATAGTTTTATTGTGGAAAAATTAACACTTGAATTGGGGTGTTAGTACTCTGCTGGTACTCTGTGTGTTTATCTCTAGCTTGGATACAAAATATAATACAGACAAGTATGGAGGAATACAGATTTCGTGTGGTATCCTGCGGCATATCTGCTCATATTACTTATAGTAAATTTGAAAGGTAACAAATAATAAAACATTTTTGCAGGAAAGCTTCATTATCCTAAGGATCCAGAATACCCGGAAGTTATACAGAGATCGTCACCACAGAAACCTACCTACGAATAACCTAAGGATTGTTGACTTTTATAAAAACTCGGTGCTGAGATTGCGGTGAAAAACATTCAAAAATTTCCTTTTTCTCTTTTAAATCTATTTATTCCCTTTATTAAATAGTTCATTTGTGCGCGGGAAAGTACTTTATCTCTGATTGAGTTGAAATTTCAATGCAAAAAATGGCGAATATAGATATTAAAATACAGATATTACTTGAAATATGAAGTAATATCTGCATTGAAGTATAATTAATACATCTAAGAGTGACTTTGTGGAGCAAAACACACATATTGAAAGAAATAATACTTAGCGATTTCCACAGCAGGTATTTCTTCAGGCGCCTGAAGATGTCAACTCGTTGACGAAACCAGTCGAATAAAAACCTTCTGTAGAAATTACTAAGTATTCTTTCTTTCAATATGCATTGAAGTAATGAAAACATCCCTCGATGAAAAAATTGAAAAAAATTTCCCCTTGTTGTCCCGTTACGCTGACGGGAAACGTCCCATTTCCAACTATATACGAATCCTATTTATCGGAAATCTTAATGCTCTCGATTGTTGATCAAGAAGCGGCTGGTGAATGCGTAAAGTGTCGATAGGAATGCCTCCACTCAGCCTGTCATATAAGGAAGCAGACGTTCTCCGCTATCAGCCGCATATATTCCCTTCTATTTGTGTTCCGCCCTCTCTCTTTGAATAATTGAGATAAGAGGCATTACTTCCGCCACTTTGCATGCCCACCCGCCCGTATCCAATCCCACGGAATTCAATCTGTTGGATCGCTAAATTCATCAGGATCGCTTCCTATATCCTTATTTTTCCCCTCTCATATCCTTAACGCCAGTCTCTCCCCATTCTTTTCCCTATTCATAGTTATCAGGCGGAACATTGTGCCTCCGTCGCATTTAACAGAATATACAATAAAGGGGTGAGTAGGGTAGGGAAGAGATACATTGTGGGAAAGATGTCGGTTGCCATTGTGTGCATGGTAAACACCGCATTGTACACTCAGTTTCTGAAAGTCTCATTTGATTTTTCGACGTTGATGGATCATTTGGAACCATACTAACCGGGGTATGAAATGAGGTCCGAGTTCCAAAATTCGGTTCACCTAAAATGGAGTACCTTTTAATATGTTGCCTTTTACTTATCGGATGTACTAATGTATAACTCTCTCTCAAGTACAGATCTACCTGGAAATGATTTACTCGAAATTTCTATACCTTACGTATCTCGTCCAAAAGTCAACTATAGGATTTGCAGTACAGCTATCAAAAACTGCTCGTGTCCATGAATAAACTTTTACTTTTACTTTTGTTCCTCTTAATGGCACATCCTCAACTTGAAGTTAAAAAAGATGTAACTAAACATTTTTAGCGTACGTTTAATTAGTTAACAACACTTTCGTAAAAGTCATGATGTATATGAAATTGTGAGATTATTTTTTCAAGCAGCGGATACTAGAAAGATCGGTAGGTTCGATATCTCAGTAGTAGTTATTTAGATAATCGGTGTATAACATTCATCCCAGCGATAAGATGAACAATAAATCACATATAGTGCTGTGTATAAGTTGTAAAAAATTTAATTATATTCTGTGTCTCGTGAATAAATCAACTATATCACTGCAATTATTGATTTTAAAGGCTGACCTATACACGAGTCATAAGAGATACTTTGGTTAACGACGGTCTTAGTTAACGACGTACTTCGTTGACAACGTATGGTTGTGATCAAAATTTGCCTTAGGTAACGACGAAGGCTTTGGTTTACGACGCCTTCTGGTGAAGATTGACAATTAAAAACTTCTTTTGAATA
>KZ308370.1:466843-491339 GCA_000376725.2 Ladona fulva
TTGTAAGATATGATTGAAATTTATATTTTAAAATATATATTTATAAAGAGTATATTATTATTATGTTTAAACAATAATTTCCATATTAAACATAATACTTTCCATAATAAACAAAACGTAATAATAATATATGTTTTCCTCTAAACCTCCTGTTATGTTTAAACATAAATAAATAAATAATAATACCAAAAATATAAAAATAAAAACATACATATTAATTGAATCCTGAATACAAAATCAAGTTGTTATGAATTATTATATTTTTTACCACAGTATCACTCATCATATTCAATACGTCACTTATTTCATATTACACTAACACATACTACTGCGATCAAAACGCAATATTTACAACAATTCCATATATCCTAAAGCTGTGTATCTCAACAAAATTAGTCAACAGTTTTATTTGTTTTTTTCTTAAACGGACGTAGTCTTCCGACGCTAGATCTTTACTGAACCGGTAGTTAAAGTACTGAAGGTGTATGGAATAATGTTCATAAACTTCGCACTATTGCTACTCATCTCCCTCTATGGTGCTAGTACTCATTATGGAAGCTATTTTAGTTCCAATGAATTACAACATATTTATAAAATATAATATATATATATTAGCAGGTTTTTGCAGCCTTAAGCTCTCATGGAATATGATTCGACCCTTTTTTAATCTAAAATGCTCTCCGTATGATGTTCGTTTAAGACTAAACAGACAAAATCAGTTATCTTCGCGCCATTACGATAAACTGCGTTCGTGTTTACACATATTAATGCGATACTTCTTAGCATCCGTAAAATCCGATTACGCCTTGAATCGTCCAAACTGCCGAGTTTGTGCAACCAGAGGGGCAACGATTAATTTGATTACCCACTCTATAATCGCTCAACAAAAGAAACCGTAAAATTAGAATTTTTGGGCCTCTTAAACGGCCAACTAACGACAAGTGCGCCTAAGCGTGAATTACTTTGGATTTGTATGACTTCCACTTTAACACCTTAAATTGCAAAGTTTGTTTTTCCTCTACACTTCCAGTTAATGCGTGAAGTATATGATGGTAAAACCTACAATAGCGCCGTATTAGCATCCCTGGTAATGCATCTTTTTGTAGCGTCACCAGAGGGTTCGTCTTTTTAGTCCATCGTAAAGGCTTTTGTTCACGGCCCTTCTTCGCACATTTGCCACCTCACCGCTCGGGTCTATTGGGTTTTTTTAGGATCGGCACTCCTTCCACGCAGGAAAGTGGAGCTCCTAAGTGAGTGATGCATCCCCCCGTGGTTCAAGGGCTGCCCTCTAAACGCCCACCTACTGAGTGCATCCATAAGAGAAATTCGTTTCTGCGCTCCAACCAAAGCAACACAATGCCGAAAAATGTTTATGACCATTCGCATTTTATCTCTATAAGTAGGCTTCTTAAGACCTCCAAAGGTGTTAGACGAAAACCAACTCAGATACTGAGAATATTTTTATTCATAATATATTTAATAATTTATACGCATGTCGTAGTAGCACTAGTAATTTTAAATGTGCTTCGACAACTTGGGTCTTTTGGCACGTGGTCCCCCGCCGGGAATCGAACCCGGAACCGCAATATAAAAGTCTTCATTATAATATAAATTCCATCCACTGTTCTCTGCAACTGGTAGAAATGCATCTAAGAATTCAATATTTTGTTTATTATCGTCGCTGTGAAGCGACTGAATTTACTGAGGTATGTACTTCTAAGTATTTTATGACAATATGGTCATATTTTATTCTCATGATTCTCAATAGGGGTCTCAACCTTATGTTTACGTTTCGGGCCCCATATTGCCTAAATCCGCCCCTGAGTACAGATAAGAAAGAATTTTCAAAAACAATTTCATCAGTATCTCGCCAATAAAAATGTACTATTATATAATTTAAGTAATCCTATATTCATCACGTTCTTAGTCCAAAACTTCGAGGTCCAAAGTGAAAATTTAATCCTTGTCCTCTGTAATTTAACAAAACCTCCCAACGAAAGATTTCCCATGACAGCGTTCTTCCCTTCCGTCGAAATTAATGTCGACCATCGTATCCTCAGAGTGATCACCTGTATGTTCGTCTTTCTCACTCTCTGAATCAAGCAAACGTCCTTCGGAAATACTCAGAAGTAAAATAAAATCGATTGTGGGAGGCTTTACCACTCAGTAAGAGGTCAACTTACTCCGAAGTCAGTTCTCCGCGATTTCTATCCTTCAAAATCAGTAAATCCATGGCAATCAAATGTAACCAAATATTCTTAAAGGAGACCCAATAATGATTAATATTTAAATGTGAGTCAAAGTGCTCTTTAATACATTCACTAATTTTCCTCGCACTCACTATCGTCGAAGACAAAGATCAGGCTAGCCACATTAGTAGATTAGTAGGATATTAGTAATCTTTGTTATGTTAGCCTGTGCCTACGTGATTAAATTTGGAGAACAGAATAATAGTGTATCAAAGTGATCTGGTCACTCCCTAAGACAATGTGCTGACGACAAAAGTTCCTTTCTCTTCTCCTGTCCCTCGTATTTCTAATCTGATAACGAACAGGAAAGAGTCCAACACATAGAGACAAAATAGACGCGATGGACGGGATAAAGGCGAAAAACTGCTTACATGAGCTACATTGCACCTAAATATTGGTGAACTGCGGAAACCCCCTAGCAACAGCTTTTGCTGTAGTATGAAAAGTGGTAAAATCAAATCTAAATTTGCAAGCAACATATTTAAGTTTTAGGTTTAAAGGCACGAAGAAGTTTTTTCGATTAGATAAAATTATGAGAGAGAGAAAAAGTAAAAGAATTCAACCTCGGACACGCTGAGCGTCACTCGGTGAATTATGTTTTATCTTCCAGGGCTCATGGTTTACGTCGCTTAGCTTTCAGAGCCTAGACTTGAATGAGTAGGAAGCTATAAATATATCACGTAGATTATACAGTGAAGAGATGCTAGATATTTTCGATTCAGGCATACGGTGCAACTGCATAAATTATTGTAATAAATCGTACAACTGCCAGGCAAACCTGTTTTAAAGTCGGCATTACGTCAGTTAACACAAAATTAGCAACTAGTGAATACACTAGTTGGAAAACTGGCGCACCAATGAGGAGTGGTGGAATTGAATGAATCAATATCAAGCAAGGATTTCATTTCAGGCTTGATATGAATTATTGTAACGTTGGTGTAGGCAAATTATTAGAATTTCAGAGCAAAATAATAGTTTTATTGTGGAAAAATTAACACTTGAATTGGGGTGTTAGTACTCTGCTGGTACTCTGTGTGTTTATCTCTAGCTTGGATACAAAATATAATACAGACAAGTATGGAGGAATACAGATTTCGTGTGGTATCCTGCGGCATATCTGCTCATATTACTTATAGTAAATTTGAAAGGTAACAAATAATAAAACATTTTTGCAGGAAAGCTTCATTATCCTAAGGATCCAGAATACCCGGAAGTTATACAGAGATCGTCACCACAGAAACCTACCTACGAATAACCTAAGGATTGTTGACTTTTATAAAAACTCGGTGCTGAGATTGCGGTGAAAAACATTCAAAAATTTCCTTTTTCTCTTTTAAATCTATTTATTCCCTTTATTAAATAGTTCATTTGTGCGCGGGAAAGTACTTTATCTCTGATTGAGTTGAAATTTCAATGCAAAAAATGGCGAATATAGATATTAAAATACAGATATTACTTGAAATATGAAGTAATATCTGCATTGAAGTATAATTAATACATCTAAGAGTGACTTTGTGGAGCAAAACACACATATTGAAAGAAATAATACTTAGCGATTTCCACAGCAGGTATTTCTTCAGGCGCCTGAAGATGTCAACTCGTTGACGAAACCAGTCGAATAAAAACCTTCTGTAGAAATTACTAAGTATTCTTTCTTTCAATATGCATTGAAGTAATGAAAACATCCCTCGATGAAAAAATTGAAAAAAATTTCCCCTTGTTGTCCCGTTACGCTGACGGGAAACGTCCCATTTCCAACTATATACGAATCCTATTTATCGGAAATCTTAATGCTCTCGATTGTTGATCAAGAAGCGGCTGGTGAATGCGTAAAGTGTCGATAGGAATGCCTCCACTCAGCCTGTCATATAAGGAAGCAGACGTTCTCCGCTATCAGCCGCATATATTCCCTTCTATTTGTGTTCCGCCCTCTCTCTTTGAATAATTGAGATAAGAGGCATTACTTCCGCCACTTTGCATGCCCACCCGCCCGTATCCAATCCCACGGAATTCAATCTGTTGGATCGCTAAATTCATCAGGATCGCTTCCTATATCCTTATTTTTCCCCTCTCATATCCTTAACGCCAGTCTCTCCCCATTCTTTTCCCTATTCATAGTTATCAGGCGGAACATTGTGCCTCCGTCGCATTTAACAGAATATACAATAAAGGGGTGAGTAGGGTAGGGAAGAGATACATTGTGGGAAAGATGTCGGTTGCCATTGTGTGCATGGTAAACACCGCATTGTACACTCAGTTTCTGAAAGTCTCATTTGATTTTTCGACGTTGATGGATCATTTGGAACCATACTAACCGGGGTATGAAATGAGGTCCGAGTTCCAAAATTCGGTTCACCTAAAATGGAGTACCTTTTAATATGTTGCCTTTTACTTATCGGATGTACTAATGTATAACTCTCTCTCAAGTACAGATCTACCTGGAAATGATTTACTCGAAATTTCTATACCTTACGTATCTCGTCCAAAAGTCAACTATAGGATTTGCAGTACAGCTATCAAAAACTGCTCGTGTCCATGAATAAACTTTTACTTTTACTTTTGTTCCTCTTAATGGCACATCCTCAACTTGAAGTTAAAAAAGATGTAACTAAACATTTTTAGCGTACGTTTAATTAGTTAACAACACTTTCGTAAAAGTCATGATGTATATGAAATTGTGAGATTATTTTTTCAAGCAGCGGATACTAGAAAGATCGGTAGGTTCGATATCTCAGTAGTAGTTATTTAGATAATCGGTGTATAACATTCATCCCAGCGATAAGATGAACAATAAATCACATATAGTGCTGTGTATAAGTTGTAAAAAATTTAATTATATTCTGTGTCTCGTGAATAAATCAACTATATCACTGCAATTATTGATTTTAAAGGCTGACCTATACACGAGTCATAAGAGATACTTTGGTTAACGACGGTCTTAGTTAACGACGTACTTCGTTGACAACGTATGGTTGTGATCAAAATTTGCCTTAGGTAACGACGAAGGCTTTGGTTTACGACGCCTTCTGGTGAATATTGACAAATAAAAATTTCCTTTGTGTCTATTCATATTATTAATGATAAATTTGTTCCAATTATAACGAAATAAATTATATGTACCATATTTTATGATACTTTAATAATTTTTATCTGCATATTTGACATGCAGAATGGCTCTAGAAAAGGATAACGACAGTTTCGGTTAACGACGGCAATCCTGGAGCAGATTACTGTCGTTAACTATGGTACCACTGTGTATGAGATTACTTTATTCGGAATAATCAAATGTACGTAATCGGGGTCTGATTCAAAGCTGGCATGAGCCTGCTTAAAGACTGGAAAATTAAAAGCCTCACGTCCCTGACCATAAATGTCAAATGAAGAATTTGAGTGGATGTCCTCCGTTTGGAAAGAAATCTCTCCGTTTCTAATCGTTGTTTGCTCTTCAGAGATTCTCTATTAGCTCAGCTTTCCGACTCGGACCATCCTTTTACCTCCACTAGGATACCCTGGGGCATTCAGTTTAAACAATATTTCCTAGTTGTTGTGGGTAGATACTATTCTAGTCAGTAATGGGAAACAAGAGAATACTACGCTTTTTATGGCAAAATAGCCTGGTGTGATCACTGTAAGTGTTCTATTTTCCGGAAGGCTCATGCGCCCGAAATTTCCCTTCTTAATTCTCTTTTGTTTCTCGTTAACATACCCCAACATTTACCTCATCTAACATGTATGGCATTTGTCTTCCCACCTGTCCTTTTCCTTGGGTTATACCTTCAGCTACTTTCTTTAATTACCTTTCTACTATCAATATCTGATCCACCCATTTAAGGGTCATATGTAAGAAGAGACTTGATAGATTTAATCTCGCCCTAATGAAGTCGCATTATTATTATCATTTTTATTACTCAGCCTGATTCTTCGTTACCTCAACCAAAACCCTCTCTTCTTCCACCTCCGCATTCATTTTTCTATCAATCCAACTTACTTTTTCCATTTTTCACCACATCCCCAGCTCAAAGGCATCCATTCTTTGATGTCCTCCTTACATGGAGTCCACGTTTCATATCTATACAGCAAAATACTCCACACCGAGGATTTAACCCGTCTATGTTTGAAGGTAAAGAGACTTTGTACAGGATTGTAATACAAACACGACCAGGTTTCACCGAATGATCGCCATCATCAGGTAACGTAGAAAAATCCGTAAGCATATTTAAACCCAGGGAAGACTGGCGGAAAGATTGGCAGTTAGGGAAGGGACGTGGGGGAGGAAAAAGGGCAGAGAGGAAAAGTTAAGATAAGTGGTTGGGCAGCGGAACTGAAGGTAAAGGAACATTGCCAGTGAGTGGTAGGAAACATTGAGTCAGTGGGGAATGGAAAGGGAAAAGGTACTCGTTAACCAATGTGCATTTCTCTGAATTAATATGTGAAAGGATCACAAATTGTTCCGAGAAATCGAGCCTTGGGCTACTGTTAGTAAAGTTCAAAACATCCGGCACAAAATCCAAAGAATGGTTGCATTCAAGCAAGTGTATAGCAAAATGAGGATGGGTGGACTGGTTCACAAAACATCTTTCATTTTTTTAGCTCTTCTTCAGATTACGGTTTTTGCTATGTTACCTGATGATGGCGATCATTCGCTGAAAGCTGGTCGTGTCTGTATTAAAATCCTGTCGAAAAAGTACAAAGTCTCTCTTCCTTCCAACATGGAGTATTTCCACAAAACACCGTCAATTTCTGTGTATTTTAACCATTCTATCCCTGAGTATCTTATCAAGGCCTTATATCATGAGTGAGTCGTTCCCCAATATTTCCTATGTGGTATAAAAGTAACTTAAAATTTGCAATCACTTAAAGCTTGAAATCTCTGCAATTGTTTCCCGAACCAAGATACATTGGAAACTTTCAAGAGCCTTCGCCGTCACTTAACATTCCTGGCTGAAAGAGATTATAGTAATTACGTCTCGCCAGTTTAATCTCAAAGATTTTCGAACCCTAAACGATATTGTCAGTGATGAATTCGCATCGTTGTGATCCCTTCCGTACGTTCGGTCCGGTTCGATTGATCGAGTCAGATTCTGAACGACATTGGTGTGAATATTTCTTCTAGTTCTTCTCTTCCAGTGAAGTAGCTTCACCCCCCTCACCAAATAATTATTTACATGGTTAGAATAGTAAATCTGTCACATTCCACAACCTAAGTTTTATTGCCACCACTTTTGATGAATGTCTTAATCTTTCAGAATTTCTGTCCCCAATAGAATTGATCGAGTGCTACATTTTTTTAAACTGACAGCATTCTCTTTATGATCACCTTTAAGCTTAATATTCAACAGATGTTTTTCAACAGGACATTTTTCTCTTCAGTGGAAGACGTCTTCTGTTGAAATCTCGAAATAAATGCCTGGTTAATGCATGAGTGCATACCTGAATCATCCATCGATCAGTTAGATATTTTTACATTTATATTGTTAAGACCTTTGATACTATTGACCATAGGCGTATTATATTCAAGTTATAAAACCGTTACAATATTCACGGAAATTTTTTTTTGCTTCTCTCTTCTTTCCTCGAAGATAGATATCAGAGAGTGATCCTAGATGGTCACTCGTCTAACATTGCTCCAGTTACATCTGGGGTACCTCAAGGCAGAGTTTTGCGGCTGCTATTTATTCTTTATTGACGATCTGGTCGATGTTATTCTTCCATATTCCTGGCAGATTTTGCTCTATGCTAATGACTGCAAGATATTTTAACAGAATGATTCTCTCGATGATTTTTCTCGTTACAAACCTCTTTAAATGAACTTTCCTTTTGGTCTGAAAATTGCTGTTGAATTCCGGCCACAGAAGGCAATAATGTTATCCTTTACATTTTAATCTTCCCCGATTAGATACTCTTACCGGCCTTCCTACAAATCAATTCCTATGATCGTCATACAAAAGGACTTGGGAGTTATATTTGATTCCAAACTTGAGTTTGTTGAACACATTAGATATGTTAATGCCGTACAATGAGGTTAATATGTTGTTGCATCGCTTCTTAGAATTTTCTGTTCCCTCAGCACTGAGTCGCTAATTCCATACTATTTGACTTCACCGTAGACTCACTTTTATTTCAAGTAATATTCATCTCTTACGAAAACCATTTGACCTTCTTACTGTTTGCTCTCCGTTATCGTAACGTCCAATCCATAATCCATAAAACTTGATACTATCCGCAGTCCACAAGGAATTCATTCTCTCCGTCTGTTTAACCAGCAGTCATTCAAATTTTTTTCTTAATATTCTCAATTGTTACATACACATCCAATTATTTAATTTCAGTATTCTCCTTTCGTGTACCCTCCCGTTCAACGAGATGAAAACCCTTATTTTACTATCTATTGTGCTATTCTTCGTCTAGCAATCACAAACCGTTCATTCATGTACCGCTTTCCTTGTATGTATAACAATCATGTATCCTTAGTTCCATCTGCTGTTCCATTTCTTTACCTTTTCTTTTATTTTTCTATTCCTCTTCCCGATTCTAAAGTGCAACGACTGTTTTTGTTGATTTTTATACTTATTTATTCTTTAATTATATCCACTGTAAATGCCATATGCTGTTTTTTTATTTCAGCAAAATAAAATCATCGGATCCCTTCGCTTCATGAATTCTTTCTTGGCCACTGTAGCTTAACCTCTAGCTTCTTCCTTATCTCTGTACTTTATCCCAAGAAAGAACACTATCAAAGCAGAAAAATTGATCTTCCTGTTATAATTTTCCCCATCAACCCGGATTCTTAATTTAATTTTCTTTCGTATGGTAAATCTCATGACTTTAGCGTTTCTGACTTTAACGTTCAGCCCAAATTCCCTTACCTTGTCTTTTAGTATTGGTAGGGTATTTTTCCCCCTCAGTTTTCCTCTTTAGGACAGCTTTTTCAACTGCATATCTTACTTAGTTCGTTACCACCAACAATCACTCCTTTTTCTACTTCCTCCTAAGTTTCCTTCTCCATTTCCGCTGCATATATATTAAAAATTTCTCGAAACTGAGGGCAGCCTTGTTTTTCTCTCCTTCCTCTCTCTGCCCTCTCTGATCTCCTATCAGATATCCTAACTCCTATCCCAACTCCTATCCCAACACCTATCCCAACTCCTATCCCAAATCCTGTCCCAACTCCTATCGCAACTCCTATCCTAACGGTTAAGGACAGATCTTGCACTAATCTTCATTCTTATCCATAATCTAACCACAGATTCTCTAACATTCCCATTACTTTTGACCATTGCATTCTATCGAAAGCTTTTTCAAAAACAACAGGGGGTACACATAAAAAAATATTCGAGGTTTCAAGACGTACCCTCAATACCTCTACTGCATACATTCCTATATCGATCTTAAAAAAATTCCTCACCCTCCTCCCAGAATTTTTCCCTGGCCTCTACTCTACGAACACTGCTGCTATTTGCTTATAAACTCTGTCAAGCTTCAATGCAATCAGTTGTAGGCACCTGACAACATCTATTGGCTTAACCATTACTTCTAGTGCCATTACCGGGTCGTTTATTTGCTCAAAAGACTGAACTAAATGGGGCCTTATAAGATTCATAGTTTCATAGAATATGCCAAAATGTTCTACTTTATGAAACCATCTGGATCTGAACCCATGATAGCTGAGATGCAGATATCATTTTTGCTAGAAATTTCTCGCTGTACCCTTCACAATGCAAAAAGATTAAGTCATCTGCCCGAGGATTTAGGCTGTAATTTTAACACTTCTTGTAAGGTGTAATCTCTTTCACAAAACTAATGAAATGTGACATCTACAATTTCCACCATTGGTACAGGCTCTCAATCATCACCTAATCTGATAAATTATATGAATATAAATATCAACTTTTTTCTTTGATGGTTTTATCGCTTGGTTTTCTTCTTCGGCTCGTTTTCATGCATAGGATTTTTTTCTTTGTCTTACACTCAAAATTTTTAGGAATTCAAAATTTAATCTTTCCTCATCTTATTATTTCACCTTTGTAATATACATGCTCATAGACTTCTTTCTCGTGTTCGGATTTATCAAATACTGCATGGAATATCAATGAAAATTCCAAATATTTTTCGGAAACGTTTTTATTCGTTGCTCCGTGTTCTTTCCATAGATGATGCTCAGCCTAGTTGCGAATCCGCAGATTGTAGAGTAATTTTTTCACACCTATCTCAGGTCTCGTGTTCAACTCCAAATTATTTACATTGACTTCCATAAGATATACATTTAAAGTTCGATATGGACTATGAAATATTGCAACATAATTTCAAAAGGAAAAAATATCTGACCCAATAAAAATTAATTATGGCCATAAGATCAATATATCTAGAAGAGGGTCCATAGTTTTCCTTCAGAATAATATTTGTAATACGTTTATTTACCTAACGAGAACCTTAAACATGTATAAGAAAAGTCATTTCCATAGGTAGTTACAATTACACCTTAATCGGTAACTACATATCTACATTACATTCAATTAAAATTACAACATTTTACAAGTCATAACCATTCTACATTACTTAACAGTTACAAATATACAATAAAATATAAAAAATAACATTCTATTACAATTATATTTTATTGTTATCATATATTATCTTTTTACATGATATTTTACATTGTTAACTAAATATGCATGTTTTTCATTAACAAACTCATCCACATTGTAATTTGTTTTTGTCAAGATTTTTTAAAACTTTTTACCATACTGTTCCTTATTACTTGATTTAATAGAACCAGATAATTTGTCATAATTTTTTTGTGGCATCACCTCAAAGCTCTTCCCAATTCAAGTAATTCTATGGGATGGGGTCCTCAAGTTACCTCTTCATAGTTGCATGGTTACTCTTTCTTTTGTTACAAATATTATATAGGCACGAGTTTGATTTGTTATTTTCTCCATTAAAATCCCATTTTGGATAAAATATCGCCTGATAGGATAAACATCTATGTATAGGATAATTAAGGGTATTTCATAATCACCTGCGCTTGCCGAATCTTCATTGAGCATAGCACTTCATCAACTTTAGTGTTATGGCGTGATGTACAGATTGCCATGAGTTCCAAATTAAATCCATAAAGAACGAACTACGATATTGCGCCTGTTCTATCAGAATGTCGGCATATCAAGATTGAAGCATTACGTATTCAATGAGTTTTCCTTTCGGAGACTTTTACAGCTTCACGTTCGACACCTATACTGAACGGTAATTACTTTGCCATATACCATATTTAATTGGGGACACCGAAGGTGTGAAGGTAAAACGCAAAGGAGCCGAGTTTATCTCTGAAGTAAGAGTTCTAAATCTCTAAATCAATTGACGTCTAATGTCCAGTCCTCTACTCACTCGAAATTTTCGACACGATTCTCTACTTATCTCTCAAGTTTGGCCGAAGGCCGTATTTTATTCCAACCTTACGAGGTTCCAAGAGGGAAATGGCCTCGAATAACCAATAGAGCCAAACCAATGAAATCGTCAAGTGATGCAGTCGGAGTTAACAGCGTTGTCCACAATTTGTAGTGTTCCGCTAGCACGTTTTCCTCGCCTCCCCTATTATAAACTAACTCCAGTGCGTAAATAGAAATATTGTACAGATTGATAAACCCCATCCTCGGTTCCCTAAATTCATGACCTATACTCTCCCGTTTCATCTTAAGAACCTTTCACGCTTAGAAATGTTTGTATAGAAAATAGCATGCCCAGAAATTTAATGGAAAGTAACTGTTTTTGCAATTATATTCTTTTCCTTCAGGGCAGTAACATTTCATTACAAAATAACCCAAAAGAAGCTATCAGTTCATTGATGTTCAAGAGTGAAGCATTCCAATAATTTTTCTGCCTTTATTCGTTAATAGATTTTTTCCTTCTGGTAAGTGAACGTTTTTTTTAAAGCTAACTTATTTATTTCACAAATTTCATAAGATTCAAATCTAGGTTATCTCTTGCTTGCCCCGCTTTCTTGTGGTAGTCTTACGGACGTTTCTCGCAATTTTTCATTGGATACTTTATTAAAGAGATGTATTTTCTGCTACCGTATTAGCCTACGAAAAGCAATAATGGTTTACAATAAGCCTGTTTACAGATAAAAATCGGTGCTTGAATTTTTAATTATAAATTCAATATTGAAGTAGTAAGTCAATGCTAAAGCAGCACTTGGAACACACTTATTCTTGCAAGAGTAAGGATGTCGTAACGGATCAGTTTCGTGCAAGTAAATAAAGCGTATTCTTTGACCGCCGTCTAGCAAGGGTTTTTCGGTGTCCAAGATTTACAGTCGTTTTTCCTCCCTCTAAATATCAGAGTCGAGAAATCTCACGTGTCTTTCTCTCTTTCCATTTCAGACGGCATTAAGGCAGCCGGTTGAGAATGTTCCGGAGGTGAGTTTCATTTCATTTCTATTATCACTTCTCTCAATTTTCATTTGAGCCAATCGCCTTCAAGAACGGGGCACTCATACGTTGCAAGTGATGAGACAGTTATACTTCTGAGACCTACTGCTCCACGCTCTTTAAAAGGACAACTCCGCTCCCCGGATCTGAGGGCGAGAGCCTCATATCGCCCTACTCAATCAGCATGTTCTGTTCCTCAGCCTGGGAGATAAAATAACTTAATTGAGAGGAAATGGCACTTTTTTGCCCGGTACCTGATTCCTCGAGCGATAAGGAGTAAAACAAACGAGACAATAGATGACGTTATGGTCTTTTAATTTGTCTTCTTGTAACTTCTTATCGCCCGCCGAGAGAATTTCTCTCTGCACAGTTAATTGGCCCAAAAGATAAGAGGGGTCTCTGTCGCGGTCCCTTATACACCCCTTTCAACCCCCACTTAGTTTGACGGAAAACAACTGAAAGTGAGAAAGCTTTCGAGAGGTGTCATCCCAATTGAAGGGAAGATGAGGCTTGTGATAGAGCTGTCCTTGTCTCGCGATGTTATTCTCTCGATTCCAAAGGGTTCTTCCGGAGATTGCGGATGGAATTTGGGGTGAGAGTCATTGGGGTTTGGATCGATGGCTACGACCGAGAGTTTTAAGAACTTTGAACATGAAACTTATACATACTTATCCATACCATCCAGCCGAGCCCAAGTATTATAGAGTTGTATCTGCCGCAAGAGCAAAATTTATAGAGCACTGAAAGTATTAAAGTCTTTTTCGTGTAAGAAAGCGTTCTTCGCTGTTTGGTTCCGTCGTTCGCCTCCGATAGAACCCCATTTCCTTTTTCCGATAGAGGGATTTTCGGCGAATAATAAACATCTATGCACGCCTACGTACTTTCAATCGCTGAGGAGAACGAGAATAATGCCATTTCCTATAAGTGCGCGAGTATTCGTCCGAACGTTACCTGCAAGATAATAATATTAATTATTATTATCATAAAACGTCTTCATTGAAGGGTGAGATTAAGAGTTCTCAGTCACATCTTATATCTAACCCTTTCTCATTGATTATTAAGCTTTTGGGAGATACAAAAAAAGAAAAATCATCAAAAGAAAGGAAATATTGCTTGGGTTAAAAAACCCAAGTGTGAACTTAGGAAAAGACCCTGCAGGAAAACGCCCACGAGATTGGAGGCGTGAATAACCTGCGAAACCTACTGACAATGTTACCTAAAATTTAAGAAGAAGGCGGGAGAATAAGAAAAAGGATACTGCCAGCAATAAGCCTGAAAAATAATAAATGCCGGTTCATTCAGGAAAGACGGAAAATAAGAGATGATAATTTACTTAAAATAAATCCCCAATATTTAAAGCAGGTTAAAGGCATCTATTCTGGCACAGTTCTTCCATGGGAATGTTTTGTCTCTCTGTAGGGTAACATCATCGAGACACTCCGAAGTGACCCAGAGATTCCAGGGGATTAAAAACTAAGTTTTACTTCGTGCCCGTCGAAAAAGAAACGAATGAGAATTGCATTGTGGTTCAGAATTCGTCTCCGTAGAAATGTCCTCGTCCATTACCTCTAACTATTATTTGAATCCTAGGTAACAGTATGTTATGTTGAGAGGTTAAAAAATAGAGACTGAATTGGTATTTTGCGTAAGTATATTATGTTATACGAGAATTTCAGTTCTTCGTGGAGGCTATGATGTCATTTTACACTAATTCTGCACCATCCCATTAGTATTTACCAAAGTATGTAATTTGAGTTACGTTCGTTAAATCAGCAGGAAGATTGAATATTTATACAAAGGGACAAATTTCTTTTCAAACTAAGAGAAAAACACTGTATAATTTCAACATAAGATATAATTCAGCGACCGGTTTCGACTGAAATGCCATCATCATGTCCACCAACTGATGATAGCAGTTTAGCAGAAACCAGTCGTTGAATTATATCTTATGTGGAAAGCACTAAGTATTTTCCCTTAGTTCATTATGTCTTTCTGTTAAGTCCGGCCAGCAATGATACACTATAATTCCTTTTCATTTAAAAAGGAATAAATATTAGATGGAGGCAAGTGTAGTACATACATGGTATATATGTATGTAGTGGATCAGTGTCTCATAATCTATTTAGCCTTATTTATTTTTCTTATTCTTGTATTGTTACAGACTTTCACTGCCAGTTGTGAAACTCGTTCGCCAAGACCACTTGCATCTCTCATTTTTAAACTCCTTGTGGCCACTCTCAGAAGAAAAACGTCCAAAATGTTTTGAACATACGTCATTATGTTAGCCACATTAATATTGGTGATTAATCAGTCGGATTTTATCAATTTATAACTAAGAATTCATAATTCCTCTGGGTAAGCAACAATACTTTATGGCATTGCATATTTTCCATTTTTATGTAATTTCTCCTAACTCTGATTACGGTTCATGATTTAAACTAAAGTAACTAAACTCCTTGTTGAAAGTTATAGTTACGGGAATATAAGTCAAAAAGTGTCATCTTTTATAAAATCGCGTTAGTGTTAGTAATTCAAGAATTCTCTGGCCAGCATCAGCTGTTCCAGATACCCTCGTATAGGTTAAGCTGATCAACGGGGAAAATTAAAAAATAATATCGGTGGTTAAGTTTTCTTTCGTTTTCCAAATATGAATATACTAAGGTAAATGGCAAAATGTGCATCTTTTTCATTGATGTCTTCGTGGTATTGATAAATCTAGGTGAAATCCCAGTCGGAGTCAGAAGAATCTCAACCAACGGTAGGACCTGATAAATGTCGAATGAGCCAAAACAAATAGGACTCTAGGTCTACTAATAACAAACAGAATATTATGTTAATACATTTAGACATATGAGAATAGAGGTTAATTTAATGACCAAAGAGGTACAGCAAATAAAAATAGAAATTGGTTTAATTTATTTCCTTTACATGAGGAAAAGGGTAATAGGTGATATTGCACGATAGGGCTCGGGAATATTCCCAAGGAGAAACAGACATTAAAAAATCTCGGTCCTGTCAAATAATCTTCCGCTTTCCTCGGGAATTTTCCCTCGCATGAATAACATTAGTGGATTTATGAGAAAATGACATCGGATTCGGATATATTTTCGGCATCTCAATAGTGCAGGCTCTGAATTTTAATTTTTCGATCGCATCGGTGCACAAATTTGAATAGTTCTTATACAAAGGCAGGGAATGATATAGCGTTTTAAGTATTCCTCGGAATTCAACGTTCCTCAGGCACGAACTAGCGAAAGGGAATGTGCTCTCGGAAGGGAAGGAAAGCATTCGTTAGGACGGTGAATTACTTGAAGACAAGTGCAAAGTCCTTCAGACACTTTTCATGAGGACAGCGAGTCTTCTCTTTTCGTCCGTTGATAAAGGGCGTGACCCTGACGAGGCGTCACTGGTAATGAGGCGTGAGTCCATCGTGCACGCAAATGGATCGCCGTGCACGCGTCCCGCCCCAACACACTTCTTTTCTCTTCTGCTACCCAACGGATTAGTTCTCCCACCATCTTCGGCTTTCTTTTCGCCCATCCTATATAATTTGCCTACCTTTCTGCATTCGCTTCACCGTACTTTCTTTCTAATCTGACTCCTATACGTCCCATCAAGAAGCACGAATGTAGCTCCTTTCTGTTCCGCGGCGTATATTGTCTCTTCTGCTGGTGATTTTTGTGCTTTTATCTGTTTGAAACCCTTCGTTATTCTACTAAATTCGCCGCAGCTTGAACCATAACGCACACAGTAGCGCAGTGGTATTGGGAGAAAGAAAAACAAAGTCGTTCATTCCCTTGTTGCATGAAGCTCCAAAGCTTCCAAATCTACGTTTAAGAATAAGGAAAAGGGTATTGTATTTACTTTGAACATCGAGGTGCGCCTTATATCCCAGGGATAAAAATATGCGAAAACTAGCGATGACTGGGACCCAAGTCTCCCACTTTCCGGGCAGGAATTCTAACCACTGAACTACCATGCCGCGTCTCTTCCACACTGTTTTTGGATATGCAATGCAAGTGACGTCCACAAGGTAGCACCAAAAACCGCAAGAGGTCCTCGTAGAGGCAACCAACTCACAAAGTGATGTTATGAGAAAATCAAAGGAAAACCCCAAGGAATCAAAAAAGGGAAACGATAAGTTATTTACTTTGCACATAGAGGTGTGCTCAAAGGATAAACAGATGCGAAAAATAGCGATGACTGAGACTCGAACCCAGGTCTCTCACTTTCACACGTTTATCCTTACGTTTAGGAAAATCTTTTGAAGTCTTTACCGAAATGTGTTTACGTCCATAGGTGTTTTCTCCTACGATATTCTGTATAGCCCTTTATCCGTTTTCGTTCCTATCCACATTCATCCTCCTCTCAGTCCAATCTTTTCATTCTTCGTTCTGGTCCTTTCATCCGCTCGCCTATTCCAATTTCTCTTCCTCCCCACTCCCTTTGGAGATGTCTCCTGCTTCAAAAGGTAACACTCGTAAATCACTAGCTCCTCGTATCTCACCCGAAGAACACACTTTGTCTTTCGGATTCGAGCGTTCAGAGTGGCTCAATTCCTTCGAAATGTTTATCGGAAATTTTCGGAATATGAGGCGCAGCGTGATACGGATTCCCTGAGCTTATTTTTCGTCGTCAAGAGCACTGTTCTAACAATAAGATTGGATTTTCATCTCCTAAAAGTCGAGCACACAATAGTGAAATCTTGAAACTGCAGAAAATTTTACGCGATTCATTCGAATCGCGAAAGTAACGTATTCTGAAGTAAAATTCATCTTCTTCATATCAGACTAAAGTCGTATTTTATCATAGATTACTTGCACGTAGTATTCTTTGCCATTTCAGGAGACTTTAGGATAGTACAAACACTTATCAGAGAGCTTTCCCATGCTTCAAGGCACATTTATGAACTAACTTCGAGTTCGCGGTGAGGTTGACATCGTTTAGCCTAAATCAAGTTTTAAAGTAAGCGATAATATTAATAATAAAATTTAAAGGGCTTTGTGAACTACAAAAACACTATCTTAAATATATTAATATGTTGGTAACATTTATTTAATGTGACAAAATTTTGTAATTTGTAAGTATTGTAATTGTATAGTATGATGTAGTGCCTTCGGGAGGTTTGGGGGGTTTTCCTCCCGCCTTAGGTGAATACCAGGCAGGTTATTTTCCTCACAACAATGACTACCATCTGGCCTGGTGCCTATTTGTAGTCTTAAAGAATATAAATAAATAGTTAATAAAAAATGTTCTAAGTAGATAATTGTTACAGCGTAACTGTTGAAATCACATTAAAAACTACAGAGATGAAGCGTACATTAAATGTTTGATGGAAACTATTTGAAACTCTCGAAGACAGTGCACCACACAATAGCGAAACACCCTCTCTTTATCTGATATTTTTCTCATCACAATTCTAAAAGCCTCAATACTCAAAAAATACAAGATTTCTTACGAATTTTCAAGTTTTTTTATTAGAACTATTCTCCATTGTAACTTTTATCATGACTGGACGATTTGAAGGACATTTTCAAGGTTTTCTACTCTTTTCAATTGTTGTGGCAGAATATCGGAAATGGCATAAAATATTCCGACTAATTCCTGAGGTAATATTGAGAACGGGATTACGGAGTGAAATTCATGACGTAGACAAAATAAATGAGATAGGATGCTATTAATTCAACAGTTACCCGATGACCATAAATGGGAGCAGATGCAACTGATGAAACAAAGAAATATAAATAATAACTTGAATTAAATTCAGAAAGAAGTTTGAGACAAATGAAACTGAAGGAGCTGAATAAAGAAATATACCTCAGTAAAAAGGTTAGAGGAAAAGTGGAATTCTTTGAAAGAAACAAGAGGAATAAAAACACTTGAGAGGATATATGGGATATAGTAAAGAATAAAATGCTGAAATACGAAGAAAGGCATGCGAAATGTGACCATAGAAAAAGCCGGTTAAAGAAGACTGCAAGTTTGAACGGAGATGCACCGCTGTTGGTGAGGACGAAGAAATCAGGGAAGTATTAAATGCTATGAAGTCAGCATGCTGTGAATTCGTCGTCGAATTAAACCTCATGAACTGATCAAATACGTCACAAGCAGAAATGACCACCCCCATAAAATTGAATCTCTTCCACAAAGAACCAATGCACCTAAATATTTCTTTTTTTAATAGAACCACAGACCAATGGAATGCACTTCCCGCAGAAATTTTTGAGCCTTTTCCTCCGCGAATGCGTACATTTGGGGCGAAGTTAAAAAAATCTGCACTAACTGGGCAACAAGGATAGGTTTGGGAGAGTTACTTTACTTTTTGTTGTAAAAAGTATTTTTATTTTGTGTCATCGACAAGGGTTTTAGTTCACATGTTTCCCTCATGGTGTTATTATTGTTTTTATTTTTTTATTTTTTACTGTGGTAATTTTTGGTTGAGGTGTTTGTTGAATCCTTGCCACCAGAAAATTATTCTACTTGTAAGGGTACGTACAACAATAATAATGAAATAAGGCACTTAGGTAAATTTAATCAGTCTAAATGATTTAGGTTTGTAAATATTCGATTTTTCCTAGTTTCTTGTAAATAACTCCCATAGGAAATAATTGGAACACATAAAAAATCGTGATCATGACAGAAGGTGTCACTATTTCTTCACTGACGGAACTCGAGCGTAATCCTTAACCCTTTTACGGCGTTAAGATTTCTATAACAGGCTCGTATCAAGATATCGTAGCATATATTTCGTACACTCTGATAAATGGTTGAAGAAAATTTCTCGGATCTTTATGACCTGCGGAAGAAACTCACTCCGGTTGTTGTGTAGAAAAACGAGCTCTGGAAGGATATCACCGCAGAAAAAAATGAAAATATACTGTTTGCTTAAATTATGAATTAAGCACAGTTATTTATTTTGGGGATAATTTATGCACGGGAGAAGAGGTAACCCGTAGAGTGGCATCACGTCGTGTATTAAATCTTTTTGTTAATGCTAACGGTGCCAACGGAGGTCTGGAAATATACTATTATATTTTGGTAATTTACGAGGCAAGCTTTCGCTACCGAGCTCACTCGGGGATTTCTGATGAAGACGGAGTGGAATACGCGACAGCAAGTATCCGATTACCCTTCCATGAATGGCGTAGCATCTTGGATAGTCCCGGAAAAGGGGTAATTCGAGAATAGATGAAGGAACACCTAGACCATATTTCATTCATATGGGTATTCTATCATTTGAAATAGTGGTCGACAGTAAAAATCTCTAATCTGATGTTCGTAGAAACTACTTTTTTCAGAGATTCATACCTGGCGGTCTTAATTTCCTGGAGACCATTCACACCCACTCTTAGCTACTGTTTGGGAGTTTACTTACAGTTTTGGGAAAGGTAACCGGTTGTTATTCAATATGTTTCTAAATTTATATTGTTCTCTTTGATTATTCCGGGAAAAAATGCGTGGCAAAGAAAACTATGTAAAAGATTAATTGAGAAATTCACATTTTACGCTATTTTCGCTGCTAAATAACCCATTACATTCAGGTAAATATCTATTCCATTATTCTATAGTCTGTAAAAAGAGATCACTTTGTATAGAATGAATTGTCCAAGCAAGTCTTTGTCACTTTATAAAAACATTCTTTCGTAGGCGAATTAAACGTGGTGTTTTTTCTACTTTAACCTACATTGTGTCGTATTACATAGCATAATATTCTGCTCTGAGTTAAAAATTATATCATAGTATTGTAGGAAATTTCAATAAATAAAACAAGTTTTTCCTTTCATTATAATAAAAATAATAATAAAACGTCTTTATTGAGGGGCGAGATTGAGACTTCTTAGTCCCTTCTTACATCTAACACTCATAAAGGCCAGACAATGAGGTGATCAACTCGAAACCGGTCGCTTTGTGTTTTTCTATATTATGGACTTAGTCTAGTTTTGTAACATAATCTTTAATAACCCTTATTAAGATATGTTGGAATACCGGAATTATTCTAGGCTACATTAAACTGTAATACCTCTAAATCTCTTCTGTTTCGAATAAAGCCTAGCAGATTGAAGTTAATTACCATCTCACCACTGAGTAAATGCAATAATTTTATTTCAAAGTCATATGCAACGAGTATGTATAAATTCGAAGATTACGGGAATACCTACCGATGCAATGAAAACTATAAATATGCAAAGGACTGATTGGGGAGTTGCATCATCGAGTATGCTAGTATAACATGGCAGAGAAGAACCCAAACTGAGAGAGAACTGGGAATTGGTAGCACTGGCTGAAAACCCTTACCAAACAAGAAAATGATGATGATATCATATACCACGCCATTCCACATCTGAAACTACTCGTATTTTTAATGATGGTCTGCGCGTTGTTTCCGGGGCCCTTTTTCAAGACATTGTTTACCGGAGGAGTTGCGCCTCTTTATTCTATTCCGGAAGGGACAAAGCTATATTCTGTAAAATGCCCTAAGGTAATCTTTTATAGGAACCCCCATTTGGTACAGTAAGTTTTCCGCTGGGTTACGAGATTTTTCTCGCGATTATCTCGCGCAAAACTTATTTACCAAAGAAAAATCAACTGTTTAGATTGCGTTCGTATATGTTTTATTATACATAACTGATGCCGAGAGAACAGTTTAGCATTTATACTCGAGGTAAAATATCATTCTTACGTTCTGACGGATTTTTTGTACCAGTTATACTAAGTCAGTCGAATGATTCTTCATTCCTAATATACGATGGAATACAGATTTTACTAACGGCTCGATATTGCGCGATTAATAATTAAATGAAAATTGTTCGAAAGTTCCAGAAGTAAAACTCATAGGCAGAGAGGAAGAGTCGGGTGAGAGGGATGCCTTTGGTTCGAATATAAGACCACCATCTCAACAACCGGTTCAAGGCTCCATCCATATATTGTGGGTAGGGCTTTACACTTCCTCTCCACTCCTTAATCTCATAGTTGCTCACTCCAAACACTCCCTTTCAACCCTTCTTTTTCCATTCCATTCACTTTTAGGCCTCTACACTCATTCATTCTTCACTCAGACTTATCAACCTTCTCCCCTTCAACTTTTAAATATCCTCTTCATTAATAGCCGAAATATTTCACTCTTTTATTTCTTTCGACAACTTTAGAAATGTGTTCTTCTTGCATTCATACGTAAATCTTCCGCGACTTGTTGTCACCGTTGCTTAGGTTCTAAAGGCACGTCAGTAGACTTTGAAGGAGACTGGTAAGGCACGCCGGGATATCGCGAGACTCTCATGGTCTTGGGTTCGAGTCCCATGCAGCCCCAGGATATTCCCGAAATCAGTATGAGCTAGAGTCTAGTTGAAATCTCGGATTCGAATCTTTGTCACGGTTTGATGCCTGAGATGTTGCATTGTTAACAAAAATATTAAAAGAAAGAATAATAAGTAATTTCCAAAGCAGATTATTATTCGACTAATTTCGTTAAGATTTGACATCACCTGAAGATGTCAACTCGTTGACGAAAATAGTCGAATAAAAATCCGCTAATTATTGAGTATTCTTTCTTTCAATGTCTATGTTGAGTTACACAAAGTCACGCTTGGACATATTAAATAAATTAGTTAATAAAGTTTTTATACACTCGATACTACAACGTAGTCAAAAATGGGAACTCGTATTAGTCTTGATTCACCATCCCAATCTGTGCCTCATATCGTTAACCTCTAAATATTTTAATTTCAATACATTGTAAGTACTCGTGTGACTCTTGATATTAGAACGGCAAACAATAATAATCTAATTCTGTCTATACCTCATGAGAGTGAAGTTAACTGCCCGTTTCAGCAAAGTTTTCTACTGCGAAAATAAATGCCGCGAAGAATATTTCAATATGTCTTTGATACTATGGCAGAATATTTTTGACATTAGCTAGGTAGTATATTAGTATTATTAAAAGTACTTCTACAACTGAGGTCATTCCACACATAGGCCCACACTGAGGATCGAACCCCAGGACCTCTTTCACCGCATCAGCTCGGTTTTGAAAGATTTCCATGAAAGATATTTTGTCACCCTCAACATTACCGACGATTCGTAATACATGCCTCTACGATTTCACTTTCCTTCGCAAAAAAATCTAATAATGAAGCGGTTTCTCTCACTAGCACACTCACAATACTACACGAGCTGAATGATCAGAAGAAGCCCTGTGAAAGAACGAGGAATAACTAGAGTAAAGTTAGTTTCTTCCTCCTATAGAACTCATTCTAACAAGCTATACCATCCTTAACATCTCTGGTAACATTACTATCTCTCTCTTTCTTTCTCTTGCCATCGTTTTTATTCACAATACAAACTACGATATACCGGTAAAAACCCGAAGCTTCAATGGCTCGGGGCGCGTCTTTGTTGTCGGATGTTTTCTCAGCGTTCATCAGCCTCATGTCCTCATTCTTCTCCGCTTCTCTTTGTGAAGTGACTCTTACACATTATTAATTATCTCTTAGAACGACACTCGCCTTGTATAGGATATATCTCATTTAAAGGCGCGGAATAACTCCGAGGGGCAATTCGTTATGGAATAGGTTCTTCAGTAGACATAGTTACACATTTCAGTTCTCCTTTCTTTGTGACTGTTTGACATACTTGAGCCAGGAGATTTCCTAAAGAAGTATGATCTTCAAGAATTTCGGCGAACGCGAAATATTTTTAGGAATTCAAACTTGATTGACGAATCGACTAATAAAGTTTGGTAGGAATAAACAGTAGTGTTGCGGCTATGATAGAATACCCCGAGTGGATTTCGCCTAGGAATAGAAGACTTGATTACCGACGTAAGTTTTTCAAAAAGTTTATCACTACAGATCTCATCGGCGAGATACTTCATATTGTTATTCCAGGATGATCAGGGTCAACCGTTGAGTGTATTGAAAGGTCAAAATGTGCTTCGTATTAGCTGAGTTTTAGTCGTTGTCTAAAGTGAATTGTAATTCATATTGCTCGGCTAATCATCCTCTTCACACGCGACGTATTCACGACTCATTTCCGTCTTCTTTCCCATTTTCGATAAATTTATTCTCCACTTAATCCAATCACCTCGTTCCTCCCCATAAGCGTCGTCCCGTCCTCTCGCCGAATTCCTCCTCTCCGCCTCTTCAATAAAAATTACCCTCTCCACTCCCCAAATTCTTCTAAATCCTCAACAATTCTCATTTTATAACTTCCGCTCCTCTACTGCTCCCCTCTAAACTTTGTTTGGATAGCAAACTTTGTATTCACGTGGCCTGGCAATGGGTAAGCGACATAAAATAACAGAATTTGGAAAATATTACAATCATCGCAATTACAATAGTGTTGGTGAATTCTTTAACGAAGATGTCCTCACTAAAGCACTCTGGAAGCCAAGATATGTAGTAGGGGAGGAAAAGGAACGATATTATAAAGATTAGTCATATAGCGAACTACTCATTCTTTGATAGGGGTATTAGGGAATGTAAAGCTTTACCTTACGAATTTCTCGTACCGATACCGGAATTGTAATAATTTTCAAAAAGAAACTTCAGTCAAGAAATATGTAATTTTTTTATGTGATATCACGGCTGTTTTCTCCACTTTTGTGATATATCATGATGTATGTCGTATTTGAAGTCATTTTACTGTTAAACGTAGGAGTTATTGTACTGAACTTATGTTTTTTCTATATTTCTCAGTATATGAATAGTTCTCACCATATGATATCAAACAATTAATCGAATTTTTATCATGTAAATGTGCTACTTTAATGAATAACTTTATAATATGTTACTTTTTAATGGCTAATTTATATATATATATATA
>KZ308370.1:491436-521259 GCA_000376725.2 Ladona fulva
CCTAGGTGCACGCCTTATATATATATATGTATGTATGTATAATGTACGGTAGGTTTTTAGAAGTGTTTGCCTCCCGTCCGTGGGCGAATGCCAGGCAGTTAAAATTAAAACTAATCAGTAAGCTATACTCCCCTTCAGCGTTTTCACCTAGAAAGAAGGCAAAATTTTATGTACAAATACAAACACAGCGTATTTACAAATAAGTAAATTAATAAGTGGTTTCAGTTGAAGAGTTTCCGAGTCGTTGATTTGCATGTAACTCCATCTTCCTGAGCATGAGGCATAATTTCTATTATGCATAGACGCTTCTTCGAATACACCAAACAAATTCAGAGCATAAGACACAGGCCTTACTGACTCCGTCTTATTGTGTCGTATGGGACGCAACGGTAGGCCACCAGAGAAAAATGAGACATCGATCCCAGCAATCGTGAGTTCAATCCTAGAAGACCCCAAGTTTCCGATTTTTCCCATAAGAATGCATTTCGCGGATTTACATTTCGTATTTGAGATGCTTTTTAAAACTGAGTGTTTATATTGTATTGAATTAAATTATCTTTGGATGAATGAAGTAACTCAACTCCGGGCGACGAAGGCTGTCGCTAAAGAAGCTCTATTTATAATAAATGTAATACAGACGTTCGTGAGTGAATGAATTCGTGACCATGGATCCATGATAAAATGGCTGTTTGGTTAGAACATTTTATCCGGCAAACTTTACCGTTGCTCCCGAACCCAAAAATATTCAGGGATCAAAATGCAACGGCACATTTAGTTGTGAGCGCTTATTGATAGAAAACTCCTGCAGGGAAACATACAGTGTGATTTAAGGGTTTCACTTCGATAGCCTTTAAAATACATGATAGCTTCTATTTGTATCCTTAATCCTCCTTGTTATTCCTAAATTCAAAAATTCACTTTCCTCTCTTATTTATCGTTCATTTTATTCTTTACGCTTCCTCATTTTTTCCATATTTCGGAATGTAAACCTTATCGGAGTGGTAATAGAGTTTCCTATTTACCGTAACATTATTTAATATGCCCCTTACCTAGAATATCTTTTTACATATTCAATATTTTATCCTTTTTCCGGCACCTATACGTTCGTATCCCTTTCCCAAATCTAATCACAGCCTTAATCTTAATATTATTACTTTTTCCTCTCTGCCTTTTACAATCTGCATTCTCTATCTCCCACCAACATTCTTCCAGCGCTTATAAAATGACAAAATAATGTGAAGGGATTGTCGGGTATGGTAGTTGCCCCAAACATTCTCAGAATTTATGGCCAACCAAACATATTCAAACTGGAAGACTTTTAGCCATAAACGGCCACTTTATACCTTGTTTAATGACTTCTGTCACGTTCTCTACGTGAAATAGACACCATGGTAATTTCTTGTCAGTTTAAGCTCAGCTGACATGCCTCTTGCTGAAATGATGTACGTTTAGTGTACGAGCTTTCGAATTCGAAATTAATCCAAATTTACTTGTCTTTTACGAACAGTTTGCCACAGTTTGAGTTTTTGTGTTTGGAGAACGGGTTGATATTTTGGAAGAAACCTCTTTAGGGTACGGTATTAGAAGATATGTCAATGGCTAGTTAATGTATGCGTGGATAAAATTTAATCTACTGATATCGGAAGACCTCAAAATCGAACTGTATGGCAGCTCAAGAGAGCAAACAAGACAAATGATGGGCACGGAACCGTCCAAGTCGAAAAGAGTGGGAGCGAAAGAAAACGTACACAGGAAGTGGGAGAAAGCTGATTGCCTTATATGTCTTCCGTTAGCATCTTCGAGACGATCGAACTTCCAATGAGAAGTTGCGCGTGATTTATTTAATATATATATATATATANTACCAAATGCTATTCAGAGAAAGGGTGAGGGCCGCGATTTACTGAACCGAACAGCAAATCCGAAGTAGTCTTGATTCCATCAAATGCATCTCTCCGCACAGGGATTCCGGTTCATCGATTTAGTACTATTCATACAGAAAACACTGCATCCTATCCCAGGAGTAATTACTATTTTTTTGCATGTATTGCAGCCCTTCATTCTCGTGGGGGTCAAGGCAATGAGAGTTATGTAGATGTATTGCAAATAAATACTCTCTAAGAGGTTACAAAAGAAGATAACAAGAGTTAACGAAATTTTGTCAATCGACGACATTTGTTCCAAAACGTTATTTAAGAATTTATTTTCACGTGGTCTTTTAAGAGTCCTAATTCGTGAATTAGCGGCATAATTCTTTAAAATTTGTCCCACAAATTTATTAGTGTTATTAATTGAACAATACCGCCGCAGTTAGACGCCAAGTCAGCTTGCGACGCTAACTTACACTACAATGTTCTAGCTAACAAAGCAATGTTACAAAGTTCTACATATACAATTACAGAACATTAGTATTTTATCACCTCAGTCATTAAATACGAGATTTTGCGAACTACGCTAAATGGCAATTTAAACTAAAAAACTTTCAAGGTAGAAAAAAGAGATCCTCCTCTTGATTACTTTCTAGAGCTAGTATTTTGGCTAGGATCTGACGAAGAGGATGAATTAAATCACACTGAGAATTTTATTCATGATCACCATGGATCTACCACGTTTACCATAACAACATGGCATTTTAAAAGTTAATTGGAGTTGAGTTCATAAGGATATGGTCCGAAACCGTCCTCCGACAGGCAAGTTTGCGCCCCTTTGACTCATTGACTAGGTCTGTCCCTCGTTTGTGTAGGAATGGAAGTGATTTTGGAGACAATCTTAGATATTTTAGAGTTAGAAGAAGAAAATTAAAGAGAAAAAGTCAGCCGCGGCCGGGAATCGAACTCTTACACTTTCCGGGCGGATGCTCTAACCTCTAAGATACCATGACAGAACGATCTCTCCTTCAATTAACCAGGCTATGATGGGACTCGGTGTGCTACAGAGGATCCATCTAAGATGGTACCACTCCTTCCTCCACTTCTTCATCTTATTTCAAGCATGTGAACCATGCGATTATCATCGCTTTTCTATTTACTTTTACATTTTTATTGTTTAAAACGCTGCACTTTCACTCTCGGGCCTTACTTGAAAACAGTCCTCCGTCTATAGGTAGAATAGTCTGCAATAAACTGAAAATAGATAGAGAAGAACCGCCAAAGAAATATATAACATTGCTGAGAAAATTTAAAATTGGCATGTCAAAAATTTCTTGCACAATGTAAACATGACGAATTAAATTACATATTTTATATTTATTAAATATAAAATAATAAATAAAATCCGTTAGACGTTTTTCGTGTCCGTTTCTCCTTGGGAATTTTCCTAGGTGCACGCCTAATCGTGCCAAGTAACCTTAACCCTTTTCGTCGTATTTTATATTTACTTCATCTTTGTGATTAATTTGACATTTTATCATGAGTCATACTTTTTGCAATACGTATTTGTAAGTGCAATTTCTAATGCGAGGATATGCTGCGTTACGAAAAGATTTTACGATAATGGATTTTTTACCATTGTGTTATCTATATCATTCTTTCTGATTCAACGTCAAGACCGAATATACACTTAACATTTATTTGTCCCGTACGTTTTCCAAATTTACGCTCTCACCTTCTCCTTAAACAGAAGCCTTCGCCGTTTCCGTGTTATTCCAAATTTGCTTCTCTCTTCGTCCATTTTTCTGATCCGTGCCACGCCTCTCTTTCAAAAGCTTTACACCTTCCTTATACACAATTCACGTTTAATTCCTATATAAAAGAATGCATAAGCGTTTCCTTCGACTTCTTTCCATTCTTTACTAAATGTCGTTAGATTCTTTTCCCAGGAAAGTTTAACTCTGCTGTCCATCGCCAGTAACAACATTACCGAAATGGGAAGGCCTAGAACAGTGTTAAATACGACCACTTCTTTCATTTACATCACAAACAATTTAAATTTTCCCGTTCCATAGTTCATGCTTCTAGTGAAATGCATTTAAGCACTCTGATGTGAATATTTCACATTCTTTACTCCATTTAAGGTATCTAGGTTTCCGTAGTGCGTTTACTTTACCCTCTACCGAGGGTTAATTTTAGCGGTGAAAATTAACGTGTGATCGGAAAAAGTCATTATTGGTGAGTTACCGTTAAAAGTTTTCGTATCTCATTCGCCGAGCTGTACATAATGAGCAAATAACTGGAAACGTCTGTCTTATTTAAAGTCAAACGTGAAATATGTGATATTTATGAGTGATATGACTAGAATAATATTCCTTTATTAATGCTTACACGAGAATTCTTCATTTCGGTGGGTTCAAGTGCTCTATTACTACTAAGTTACCGCTCTGTTCCCAAAAGTAAGCGAGCGAGCACGGTCACAGTAATACAGATTGCAGTTAATAAAGAGTCTAATTAGTTATAATTATTAATAATAATATATTAAATACGGATCATTTATTTAAACGAAACAGGAAGTCCCTAATTACATCCATTGTATTAATGATTATTACAAATGGACACATCCACCCGCTAACCGGAAAAATACGATTATCCGGGACTCTAACCCGGAACCTTGACGTTGGTACCTTAACACGCAAAACATCTGTCACCGAAAGCAGAATTGCATGTGACAAAAAGGATGTTTAAATTTATCCATTATTTTCGTTAAAATATCTCTCTTCAGGCAAAGAAGTTAGTTATTGCATGCGATTTTCAAGATCACAAAAAAGTCTGAACGAGTTTGGCCCGTCTGAGACTGAAACTAAGATGAAACGCGACCTTCTTTATTGGGAGATTTAAGAGCCCGTTCGCAGTTTATTTTTCGTTTGGGGATCCGATGATGGCTTAATTAGCGCCCAAAAAGGTGCAGCGTTTTTTTCGTATTTGTTTTTGGGGAGCATTGTAAGGGCTTGATTCAGTTAATGAACATAATGTGTAGCAGCCGACCGTAAGTCAAACGAGAAGTTTAGTTCCATTTTATTTATTGTTCATTTCTTTTTCAACCATAGATGGTATGAATTTCCTAAAATTCATCTTGATGACGTTATGTAAATTTAGGCCGGAACATTGTGAATTAACTTTTTATGATAGGAATCAAAGAGTTTGTAAATACATCGAAATCTCCTCGTAACGTTTTCGCTATTGACGTTTATTAAAATCTTGCGTATTAAATTTGGGTTCAATTTGTTAGGGTTTTGATATCGCTAAATCCGCATTTAACATTCACACGCTATTAAAATCGATTTTCTTTTGCTTCCGGAAAAAACGTAAGATCGAGTTCTTATTTTATGAGTATATAATCTTTCTCGGATAGTAACCTTTATTCTATGATAATTTTTTCCATACGATGACATCTAATTACTTATTTTACAGATGGATACAATTAAGAACCAAAGAATAAACTGAGAAAACTTCAAAGAAAGAACACTTCGTAACTTCGACAACAGATTTTTATAGAAAGGTTTCGTCAACGAATTGACATCTTCGGGAAAATCTTTCAAGATGTGTGAAATTCCACAGGTCACGATCTTGATCATATTCATTCTATTTTTCTATGTGGTACTTGTCCATGAAACAATAGCGAATGAGATCGATGTATATAATAATAATAATAATAAAACGTCTTTATTAGGGCGAGATTGAGACTACATAGTCTCTTCTTGCATCTAACCCTTCTTCTTCAGCATGAAAAAAGGAACACGGAAGAAAACTACTTAGTGGGTTTAAAAACCTAAGTTTGCGCTTAGGAAAAAAAGTACACCACAACAGGAAAACACCCCCAAGAAGGGGGTATATCACCAACACTTATAAATATCTTTATGAAAGACAATCGTGAATTCTGCACATTCAGATTAATGAATCCTCCACAGAAGGTTAAATATAATGATCATGAATACAGATATAATCAGATAATTTTGGTCATTTCATGTATGTACCTAAAATTTTTACTCTTCATTTGCATTAGGTAAGTTTGTATTCCCTTTAGCTTCAAACCAAATCGATCCGTTTATTTAAATATGTTTATTCACCTGAAACTTCAAAAGGAGGACCAATAGAAATCATAGTTACATTAAAAATTTAAACTTATTAGGAAAGTTTCCTCGCATTCGGTGTTTGCTCGCTGGATTTTAAATCCCGCATTTTTCATTTTCTTCCATGCCATTGTAAGCTCGTCCTCGCACTCTGTGAACTCATAAGTATGCTTTCACCATATTTTTATGTTGCGGTTAACTATTGCCTGGTATTACTGATATTATTCACGGGAACGGATGTTCGTAAACAGAAATCCTTCCCCATCATCTTTTTCACCTTCCTTCCGCTGAACCTCTCTCTTTCCCCACCCCTTCGGCGCGCCGCAGCCGTTATTACATTTCCTTTTATCTTGTTCGTTTCCATTCATCTCTTGCCATCGCCCGCCTCAATCCTCTCTTCCATTTCGTTGTCTACAGTCGTCTCTACTCAGGACACCCTCTGCTCTGCCTCTAAAAGCGAGAAGTCTTTCAGTCTAGAACAGATTTTTCAAAGCAAAGCGGTTTGAATTACACCTACGTATGCCTATTAGTCTCCGAGTTACATTTGTCTGTGATTTGACATTTACTATGCTCTAAAGCCTGCAAAATATTCAGTATCTTACTTAAAATATGCTTAACATTTATCCTACCGTTTATCTCGTCTTTCATAAATTAGAATTTTGGCTAACATTTACGAACCAATTACTTTAGTGCGCCCTGAAGCTTAAATAAAAGTTAGCAGAGGATCTTGGATGTGGTTTTAATTTTAGACTTGTTTCGAGATCATCTTGGAATTGTGTCTCTGTAGCATGCTGGTAGTCAAATCATTCTGAGTCTCGAATTCTTCCAGATTTCATTGACTGAAGAAATGTGACCTCTCGATCATTTTAATTTTACCAACTCATTTCACGAGAGCTTACAAAACAAAATACGTTCCACGTTGTGACCCAATCTATCTCACCTAATTTAAAGATGCTCTTCCTATCCAAGCCGTCTTTTTTTCATAAGCTCACAATATTTTAAGGAAGAGTTGGTGATCTTACAAAAAATTTATTTATACTGGATTTTATTTTCGGCGTAAACGATTCTTCAGCATCCTTGGAGCCTAAATGTAATATCTTAATGTGAGAACTCGTTTCATTGCAGTTTTAGTTGAGAGCTGATTCTTAAGGAGGGAGTTGTCAATTTGATTTCAAACATAAATTTAATTTTATGTATGACCTTCTCTGGAACATTCACTTCTCACTTAAAAGAGTTTAAGTATTTTCCTTTGAAAGTTTTTCTATGAAATATGTTGAATCTTCTTCCGCGGCATCTATATGATATAAAAATCTCCGTGTCAATGAGAATCTACGCTACCCTTTGATGTGGGCGTTCTTATCATGTTCCGTTAGTTTCTGCTCGCAAAATTCTGAAAAGAAAAGATTTCTTAGTTATCTTCGTCCAACTACTCATTCATTCTTGCTTTATAATTGATAAGGAATGACTAAGCTTTTCCAACGACGATCGTGTAAATTTTGAAAAACAATGTCTCAAAAACAATTTTCAAGTTATTTTTAATTAGCTGGCCGCTAACGATAGCCGAATTGGTTCAAACAGATCATCAATACGTACATACAATATTTTATTTTAAGATTTGCATATTAGGCACTCTTCAGTTTCGATCCATCTCAAAAGGAATTCAATCGTCCAACATCTCTCAGCTTTGCTCGTACATCTTTAGAAGTGAAAAGTGGACGTGAACAATACCGCTCCTTTCTTTAATCTCGTTCCATTACTTATTGAATGGCTCGAGACGGTGACGATCACCACGACATGTTCTTCCCGAGAGCCCATTTTACGTCTAAGCGACCCTAGTTAATTCACCCCTTTCCCTTCCTTTTCTCTACACAACTTTCTCTTCTTCCTTCTTCTATTCCTTCACTATTCCTCCGTGTTTCCTTCCCTCTCCACTGCCCTCACACCAATCGCCCGCTAAGCCCCTCGCCGTCCATCTTTGGTGTCTGCCCGCCCCCACCCCCACCCCTTCCTCCCCCGTGGTTCTGCCGGTGGGACAGGCCGGGGATGGGCTGAGGTATGGATCGGCGTGGGCGTGTGGTGTGGGAGTAAGGCCGTTGGGTGTGTGGGTGGGAGACTTTCTTACGGACCCTCCGTCCAAGGTAAGCCACGTGCTCATGCATAGGAACAAAGGCTATAATGGTTACCGTAGGGGAATCCCATCTGAGGCTTCGCCATGGGAGATTGTTGGAGCCTGTCAATCATACGGTCTCCGCGGAGGTTAGAAGTCGATCATCAACGCCTGCTTTAGAGCTTTGCTCCTCCCTCTATATCTGCTCTTACCGCACCCAACGACGCTGCACATCCCGCATGATTGTGCGCGTTGGATGGCACGGGGAGGGGGGAACACTGTCGTTACATCAGGTGCTGTTGTACTAATGCCCGATAAAATTGCGCGAATGCATTTTAATTAACGATGAGGAAGAGTTCGATATCTCTCTTGGTCGGCCGTATCGACAATTCATACTCGACGCTTTTTCAGTGTCGCGCGTTCCAGTTACAGCTACATCAACAAATACATCCTGCCTGCAGAGTCTAAGCTTAGCGTCTTCACTTGTCGCCACTTGTAAATGCTGCCAAACCATTCTTTTAATTCCCGCTGCTTTGAAGTGTATTCAGGAATAGCTTTCATGTATGCGTTTTATATTTAGTATCGTTGATCATCGTAAATAACGTAGAGTGTTGTCAAAGTTAATTGTTCTATTTTAATCGCTAATTTTCGATGTATGTTTTTCCTTGACGATTGTTTCGCATCGTCGTCATCAAATCGGTAACCCTAATACTGCATCCGCCTGAAGACAAAAAACAGCTAATGAGAAGTAAGTGCACAACCTGCCTTTCGACATGAGGTAGGGTGGATGTACCTTTAGTCTACTTCCCACACATGATTCATCTGCATTACGTCCGTTACCACGAGCAAGACAAAATATTATGAGAGGACGAACATTCCAAATAGTAAGTACATGAAGACCGCTAAAAAGCTGATTGAAGGGAACGGAAGGAGATCCCGAACGGAAGGAAAGTATGACACGTGAAAAACAAATTATAACGACGACAAGGTACTAACGATACATGGATTTGTCTGGAGCATAAAGGATGTGCAAAAATAAGGACATACGCAGGAATTTTGTCAAATAATGACCCTGCGGAATGGATTACCCCGAAAAGGAATACTGAAAAACTATTTAATTATCTAAGCTAAAATTGAGGGAAAAAAGATTTTATTGGCACCTCAGTAAACAGCATACACCTACTAGTGGTAGGATTAAGTGCTGAATTGCCAAGTTTCTTCTAATTCCGTGATCTTAAATTTCAGAGATATTTATCAGCGTTCTCAGAGTAATGCAAAAACAGTTGGATTCAGAAATATCTGGCCATATTGGACCAAAGCCAACCGGTAAACCTATACCGGTAACAGGAAATACAACATTCCATACTGTACGTTGTATCTTCCTATGGATATTGAGAGTAAATCAATTAAGAATGAGTTTTGGGAAAGTTTTAGAGTTAATTTGAATGAGCAGGATAAAATACGGAAGATGATATGCAAGTGAGAAAGTAATTTTCTATGAATGGATGCGAGACCAGAAAGAAATAAAGAAAAGGTGGTCCCTTTTGGAGACGTCAGAGTAAATAGTAATGATAGTATAATAATGAATAGTAGAGCGTAACTGGTATGGAAATGGGTGTTTTTAAAAGAGAACATAACAGCATAGCGATATACTATAGTATCAATGGATGCATCACAAATATGCACATTTATTCATCGCAAAGGGGAAAATCGAGAACGGTGATTGACGCAGATCTATAATGCCAAGTATAAGAGACTTCATGAACGATACTGGAGTGGTGAAAGTGTTTACATGGGGTACTGATCACCATTTGGTCGCCTCTGGAAAGTAGAAGTGGATATGAAAGAAGAGTAAAAGTGTAAAACCCGTAAGGGTGAAAGTGGAGAAGTTGCAGGTGAACGACTGAAAATGTAGCATATGGATTAGACGGAATTTAGAATAGATGACTGAAACACAAAGGACTTAATCCTGCGAAGATGGAACAGGAGAGTTCTATCTTCCATTTAAGCGATACAAATCTATCAAAGAAATTAGGCAAAATAACAGTAGAATAAAATTATTGACATGAAGGAAAAAGGAATTGTGAGAGTAAATGAAATTTAGAAATTCTAACACTGGAAATTTTCAAATTTTGCCGACTACAGTACATTTAAATACAAGTCAAAACATTATCAGAGTAAGAGGATTGAACGGAGAAATAGCACGTGTTGGGTTATGGGAAAAGAAATTTAGAAAGAACCTCGATTTAAATTAGATTTGTTCTTATTCCTATCATCACATCCTATCACCATCACAAATGAAAAGTATTTTCAGGAGTCGACATTGGAAGAATGTGCAACGACTGTATTTGAGCGAATAAATAAGGGTACGTGATGGAATGAAACTGCAAAGCAAACAGTGGAAGAAGAGTAAGAAATATAAAAAATTATGTATATAAGTAGGCTTACCATACGTCCCGTTTTGACCGGGACTGGACTGGCTTTAAAGCATGGTCCCGGTCGATTTTTATGTTGTCCCGGTTAAATGAAATAACTCGGAGAAAGAATATAATGCAAGTTACAAATATTTCACTAATAGAAATCATTTGAACGTAAATTTTCATAATGTAGTGATGCTGCACACGCTTTGAATGTCTTAAAAGTGCATGAAATTTGACTCAAACTAAATGTAAAGTCAACGTCCCGGTTTCATCTCGGTTTCCTCTCGGTTACGTCCCGGTTTCGTGCCATAAGAATATGGTAACCGTATATATATGGAAAAAGGTAAGGCATCGAAAGTGACTAAGTAAGGTGAGTAAAGAGAGGAGGGTTACGGAGGATGCAAGATTCAGAATTAATTTGATGGAAACAATTAATTCTGGAAATAGATAAGAAAGTTGTGAAAAGAGAGTAACGATAAAAATAAAATACGACTTCTTGATATAGGGTAAAGGTAAATGTTGCAAGGAGTATTATGAAGTGCTGAGTGGATGTTGTAAAGAGAGATGTAATGAATGACCCGATACTGAATGAGCGGATAAGCATTGCTAGAATAAAGTCAATTAACTTGAAAAAAACGCGCAAAAAGGTTGAGAAATAGGTTTCCAAGGCTGTGATGGAAAACGGTTCTGTTGATAAATGTTGCCGAAACTAAAGATGGCGAATTCGATTGAATCTAATCGAATTATTGCAGCTTGATCTGTAACGGTACCCACCTAATCCAATTTCTACAGTAAAACCTGTCTACTAGTGAGGAGTGATCTGCTTGTAGCGGAAATATGCAAAAGCCGAAAGTATTAGTAGTGTTACTGCATATACGCATGTTTTTCACAAGAAAGGCCCTCTATAAGACGGAACCTGTATAACACGGATGGAAATCTATATTCCTTCGACCTCGAAAATGGCATACACTCTCAAATCACTCGTAATCGGAACGAAATTTTCTTACTTACAAAAGTATTTACCATAGGCTTGCTTCTCTTCAATGATTGCCTGCCATCTCGAAGGAATGAACAAATAGTTTGCCCTTAAACAAATTACTCAACTAGGAATTCTCCAGGGGTTTGAGGTCCCTATATCATCACAAGTATTATTTTAAACTGATCCTATGAATTTGTTTGCAAACATTAGGGGGAAAAGGACCTTCATGAAAAAGCTGTTAAGTATTCATTGTCTTTTAAACGTATGAGGTTCAGGAAAACATTGTCTTTGAAACGTGTACCAATATGCAAAAATGAAACATCTGAAACTGGACGCTTTCTTCTACTTTATTTGATCATCACTACATTTTTATTATTAATTTTGGATTTTCTTAAGATTTTTTCGAGTTCTTTTTATATTATACTGCAAAGTTTACAAGATAAATCGATCTCCATTGACCATTTTAATTAATTTTACCAGTGGGCCGATTGTATATCAAAAGAAATTTTACCGCATTTCAATAAATTTATCGTATCCATTGCGTTACCTTTATATTTATTTGCGTGTTTTCCACTTCTTTAAATAGACACCGCTCAACAACTTCTATTAAATAGATGCCCTTTTTTATCAATCCATCTAAGATAGGATATCTACGCCAGTCGGAAAATTTACTCGATCCCTTGGGCTGTATTTCCTTTGATCTATAAAATGGAGATCATCCGTAGAATCGGATCTAGCCCTTAGGATTGATATGATTTCTGAGCGTGCTTCGATTTGATAAGAGGCCTCGCTTTCAAGGATTGTTTCGCCTTTGTTTACCCCGAATTCTATTTTCCATATATTCCATTCATCGTTGTCCGTGGGAGTTAGGGATCAAAAGCAAGTGTCGCTCTGCCAAGAAGAGCTTCTCCCTTCCTCGCTAAAGAAATAAGCACGTGATCTGATAGGAGATCGAGAAACTGAGGCTTTGCGTATCCCCATCTCCACGTGATCACATACGTGAGAAGACTTAGGGAATACTGCGTTCTCTCCTATCATCTCCATCCCATCCATTTCTTTTATTCATCACTCGTAATTTGTAGTGCGAACCTAATGCCTTAATCATTAGCTCTAATTCACTGAAACATTACTTCGATATTTTTAATTGAACCTTTTAACTTCGCTACACAGTCGTAATTCCAAAAATGATTCTAAGTTAAAAGAAAATGATAATTTCGCATTTTCTTATGAATGACGCATTCCTACTATTATTAGTTAATGAGCATTGTTGTCACTACTGTAATGACAATAAATAACCCACCATAAAAATTTTTCTCTGAGATATCATAATTACGCAATCATAGCCCTTTAAAAATGTTCGACCTTATTACTTAACTACCTGGAAATATTTTGAATTTACGAATGTACGAACGAATGAGACATAAATAGTTATTTTACGCGGTTCCAATTTATTTTTATCGCCTGAGAATTTCATTGCCATTCTGAAACTATCATTAGCGACTTCCATTAAAAGTATGGCTACTTTCACTAGTAAACATAACCTTTTTTCCACTCAACATCTAGGCTAGCATTCCGCAGGAGTAAAATATATACGCGCTCATCAGATATTGTTCATTGAAGTTTGCAATATGAAAAACTTGGAAAAATAACTTGATCATATTCCAATTCTAACCTCTCAATATTGCCTTTTATTACTGAAGAGAATAAAAGCTGAAGGCAGAACTATTCTTTCGTAAAAATCCATTTTAGCCATCATCAATCGTCAAAGATTGAGAATTAGTAATTTTGAAAGTTAGAGACAGTTCTTAAAAAGTTAATGCCGTGTGAAGTCCTTTGATTTTAGGTAAGATAAAAAGAGAAAATGTGGTTTCAGAAGTAAACTATATGTTGGCTAAATTTTCTCTATTATAGTATATTGAAACGGTGAACAAATTGTATTCTAAAGATATCAAACATTTAGTCGCAATGGTGACAAAACAAATATAAATACTAAATTAACGGTAGATTAAGGCAACAAGTCATCCTCCATTGGTGCTTAAGCATGCATAAAATATTATTTAGTATGATACTGAGTTGAGAGTGGTTGTACTGTACAGTTACTCCTAAATTTCAATTTCAACCCACCAGATAGATAAGTGGAGCCCATAACTGCAAATCTCACTTTCGCAAAACTAGAAGTTGCGCAATATTATACGCGATATATCTCATACCTCATATACTTCAAACCATTCCTATCAGTTTCAATGAAAAGCACATAATTTATTGTAATATATTGTTTTGCTTCATTTCTTTAGCAAAATTAAATTAGAACTCCTTTCGTGTAAACGTCCAAGGGAAATCAGCGTGGAAATCAATCCATCGCCTGCAGATCGCAATAGTTATTCGGTTTTTAGTTTCATGGAAAGAGATTAAAAATGTTGCTTAATCTAATTAATATAAACTGCGGTTAACAAAATCCAGAGAGATTGAATATTTAATTCACTTTTCAGAATCTTATGATTCCAACGTACATCAATTTTATATTGATAGCATATTTTAAAAAATATATAATCTAGTTTGGTTCGTCAGAAAAAGCGTCGTAGTAAATATTTAAACGGGTAAAAATGTTGTTGTCCTGCTCAACTTACAAAGATCATCGATATTTATGGCAAACAGTTGAAGTAAATAGGTTCCGCCGTAAATCTACATTGCACTAATGGAAAAGAAATATCTCGTACACTTTCACAGATTTTATTAATGCGTCGTTCTGATTATGCAAGCTCGCTAACGAAACATGTCGCAGTAATGAAATATGTGGTAGTATACGAGATATTTCTTTTCCATTATTATGGCCATCCACGCAGTAACGTCTTAGTATATTGAGTTTAGACTACGTTGCACTGTTAGATTTAGAGCCTCCCTCCACCAGTAATAACTTTGCAAATCAAAAGAGTAACCGAGTATTTGCAGAGTAGCATAGTAACTCCAGTTGACGTGTAGCTCCAATTAAAAACTGATAGCGCAGTGTTTCTACAAATTCTTCGCATCTGCTCGGTTTTTCACGTCAAAGCGAAACTTTAACCTAACCTAGGCGCACACCTTAATGTGCTAAGTTGATTTTCATCCTTTTCCTCACTGAATAGAATCAACACACATCTATGATATCCTATTTAAAATGGGTATATAAGGACATTGTCTACAGTCGCTAAGCTTTGTCAAGTTTGTAGATTTTCCCTTGCTACATTGACACTTAAATATCTATACCTTCCAATCCACTTATCGGCGTGTGGCAGGAAGATGTTCTTCCACGCTAGAAAAGGGCTCTCGGAATTGCTTCGCGTTAGTAAGAAACGTCTAGTATTGAACTATTCGCCACGCGGGGCATCTCATGGAGCAAATAAATCGTACGTCGTGCGAGGTATTTCGAGAGCGTCCACGGATCGTGGCCATCCGGTAAGGGGTTTAACCGGAGGGCTGTGCGGCGGACGCTGCAGTAAAATCCGTCGCAAAACACGTGCGCCTTCAACAGACGCGTGGAGCGAGCGTTGGGATAAATGTGGGGGCGGGCCACGAACCCGAAGGACTGTTTTAGTTAGCTGTCCTGCTCGGCCTAACCTCTATCATACGGTCGTAAATAGCCACACAGCCGGACGGCTTCCTCGAAATTCAGGGTCCTTCGCGCCTCTCGGAGCGCATACGTGGGTGGGCAAAGCAGACGGAAGAATTTCCCATCGATGAGTGGCGCCATGCTGTCAGGAATGCCACCTTTTCGGTTTTTTTAGATTTCGACTTCCGATTCATGACATCCACTCTCCTTGAACCTCTTCCACCAAATGTTCTTTATGAGCCTGAGACGACTGACCTCAATATTAGTCATATCTTCGTTTCAACGACCGAGGATGGCGCGCTATTTCCTTACGCTTAATTTCATCTCCACAACGCTTTTTCTAGCCGCGTGCCTGCCCAATTCGTTACGTTTCGAACCAAATTTGGTGAATGGGTCTCGTAGTAGACGGAGAAGTGTCCATTCATAGAGCGATGTTTCGATAGCCTATATTTCGAACGCTTGCTGCAGTTATTGTTGTCATCGTTTTAAAATAAGAAGAAGCTCACAGTTGCCGAACGAATGATTTAAGATAACGACGATAAGGACTGCATTGTTTATATCCAGTGTATATTTACTTCAATCGATCATTCTTCAGTCCTTTGAATCTCCGTTAACCACAGAATAGTAAAACGGGCATATTTGAGTAGAAAATTGTACTTACTTACGTTGAATATCTCTGAGAACTTTATTTAGGATTAAAATATGAATACATATATATATTATTACTTACCACATTACTTACTTATTATCAAGTATACGACATAAAATAGAAATTCATCGACTTACTACGCCTTGATTTTAGTGTTCTACGAATATTATATCGGTCAGTAAGATGGAAGAAGAGACTTTTTAGTCTCATTCTCTCCTTAATAAGACCTTAATAATAAATATCACATGTATCACCATCCCTAATCGATTGGTTGGTACTTACTCTGAGATTATACTTGCAATGAAGAGCACTCTTAGATTTTTTTGTTCCATAATTTCCATCCCATTCATGTATGTAACGAAAATCCCATGTTAAGAAAATCCCAAAAACGCAACTAGTTAGTGGAACGTTTTTATACGATGCTTAATTTTCTCCTAGACTAGAAATTGCACCCCATTAAAGCATAGTGCATAAATAATTTTCCACTCAGCGTACAGTTAGCTACTATTTACACATCTCTGGTTCAATCACAGATCAATCCCATCGAAATATTTTATAAATATTTGGTAACAGTTATTTAACATTCGAAAAATGTATGTTACGATAAGTTCATTCTGTCGGGCGCAGACTTCACTTCTTTTAAAGAATATAATTAGAAATGATGGTTCCCCAAATGAAGAAAAGTACTATTGCAAAGTAAACTTAATAGTACATATTTTTATTCCCATTATCACCAGAGCCGGCCCGAGGCAAGAGCGGGTCAGGCTATTGCCCAGGATGCTGTTGTAAGGGGGCGCAAAATTTTCGACATGAGACTTCCAGTGGATTTGATTATTGCCCGTTACCCTACTCTCAGCCAAATGTGTATAACGATATGTTAAAATGCATATAATGCATATGCATAAAAATCAAATGTTCAATGATATAGCTACAGTAGCTATTTTTCTTTCCTAGACCCTGGGATCCTAGATGAGACTATTTAAATGAAAATCAATTGTTAACAGTACTCAAGCAATCATGGAAACATAACGGACGTATTCGTACGTTTTTATTAACTTCGACAAATATTTTTAACAAAATCATTGATTCGTTCATAGATTTTTGTGCCAAATCTTTAGGGGAATACTCCCTGGATTAATATACTTACTGTGTATTTTGCTTTTTGTTTTGAAACTAATGCGTTTCCTTAATTTCTCCGATGATAGTTAAAGTTATAGTAATGAATTTACTTCTTTATGTATTACTTTTCAGATAATTCCACATGAATTCTAAAAATACACTCAAATAATAGACGAATCATTGAATGAAGATTGCTGTTAAGAATGCCGATGAGTGGCACCTGGATTTGACATTTCCCAGGGTGCCAATATACCTTGAGCTCGCACTAGTTATCTCTTAACACTTTAAATTCGAAAGCGTGAAGATATTAGTAAAAATTTTTAGAATTTCCTAGCGTTCAGGACGTGAGACGTCCCAGTGGAATTTCAGGGCATTGTTGAAGAAATTAATGTAAAACTGTGCGTTTTTGTCCGGAGATGGTACATTTTGCATAACTTAATTTTGAATGATAATCCGAGATTGCGAATAGTGTCAAAAAAAGATTAAATGTTGGTCACGCACCTGAGCAGACACTGGTTCCAAGGTGGGCATAGACCCCTAGTTATGATTAACTTTTATAACAGCGTATGATTTATCTTCGTGGTAATAATAAGAAAATGTTATTCTCGTAGGATATTGTAATTCTACATTGTAACAGTAACTGATTTTTCATAGATTCAAGTCCATACTATAATCAAATCTTAGAGTTTCCCTCCCAGCCATCGCTAGCATTTGAACCCATGCAAATCAAATGCAATAAAATCTAGTATAATCGACACGGAAACGTATCCGTATCTACACATTGAAAACTTTTGGGTTGTAACCGCGTCAACACATAAAGGTAAAAAACCAACGTTTCCTCTCCTATGCCGGAGGCTTCGTCAGGGCTGAATGACATTTTCTGTGGCTTGCGGGGTGTTTAAGCCGCAGCAAATGTCATTCAGCCCTGACGAAGTCTCCGGCATAGGAGAGGAAACGTTGGTTTTTTACCTTTATGTGTTGACGCGGTTACAACCCAAACGTTTTCAATTTGCATTCATGGACCGCGAAAGTTTTAGTCAATTTAAGCATCCGTATCCATCGTTATTGTGCCTCTTCTTTTTATAATTTTAATAAAAAAACTTCCCTCCAAATATACTTCGTAAAAAATAGCATAACACAAGAACACACAGGTTAAATTCAACCTAAGGGGTTGCGCAGCACACCTAGCACCTATTGAGTATTCTACACTGATAATTATCCACATAATATGTAGCCTCATAAATGCATTTCGCCTTCATACTACTGTTTTGGTAACTTACCACATCCGAATGATGTTCTCTATTTTTTTTAAATTCCGCTCAAATGTTGTTTAACGTATATATTTCTACCTGATTATATCCTCCGCAACCCACTACTTGACCGCTTTCCGTGCTGAAGAAAATATTTCTTATATACATACATATTTCTTACCACATATTGCTTTTGCATGCCTGTTAACATTGGAGAGTGATTTCAGAGTGTTTGTGCAAAGCAAAGATTTTGCCCCTCTGGTTCAATTTCCTAAAACTATACTGAACCAAAGAAGACTTTAACTTAAATCTCCCCGACTTCAATCCGTTTATTATAAGTGTTTAGGTTTTAAAACCAGGAATAAGTGTTTGACATTGGAATTATACCTACGATATTTCTATACTACATAATTCTACATTATTGGTGTTTTGTTTACTATCATATTCTCTTTCTTTCTTTCCTCTGCTCTGTAGTACCCCCAAGACATTGATCATCGAATTCTTCAGTCTTTTCATATTATTAGGGTACATGAGAAATCGACTTGGTTTGGTGACTGGTGCAAGGATGGTTTTAACAAGTAGCTTGAATCGGTTAAACACAATTCCCAAAAGATTTTAGTACTTCTAGAAAAAAATATGCAATAAAAATGAGATCGCAAGTTAGTAGAAAACTATAGTTCACAGAGGAAGACGTTGTTTTGTAGAAATCTATTATATCTTAAGGAGACGTACACTTTTCTTAGTTTTATTTAGCAACCAAGCGAGTAATAATTCGGTAACTTAGTCTTCACTGCCATACTTGCATAGAGATTAAATTCCACGGAGAAATACTCTTGTGATGAATTAATGATAGACATAAAGTCGTCGAAGCCAAGAATGAACATTGTAATGAGGCCCCAGTTCATATCTTTGGATTCGAAGGAAAATTGCTGCAGGTATTAAATGGAGAATCCTCGGATGGTAGCAAATCGCTTGCCATGAAATTGAAATAATCTATTCTCAAATAAATAAAACAGGAAAATTAAATTAATCTTTAAGGCTGAAAAACATCACACTTCATTTCATGAAAACGAAAAATAAGTGCTTAAGTTGTCATTGGAATAATAACTACGATATATCTATACTACTAGAAATTACCTCAGTATTACCTTCACCGAGCGCCGTTTTCTATAAGTGAGCGGTGGTGATCATCCCAATAAATGGATACTCGAAACCTTTCTTATAAGGATACTTTCTATAATAATAGCATTTTCTCACAAGTGAATTTCATTTTATATCAAATGAGTTAACGGATGAAAAAAATGAAATGGAATTTTGTAAGGGCATTCCCCTGGCTGACTTTCATTTTCTTGGATAGTTTTTCGCAAACGTCAAGAAGGAAGTTATTGTTACTTTACTTTACCCACTCATATTATGTCATCGGCTTTCTTTTACATAAGGATATGTTTAGAAATAATAAAAAGTTTCCTGTGATAGAATATTGCTATACAATAAAGGTTATTTGTAAGTCCCTCCAAGTTCATTTTATCCCTACTGAAATCAGATTAGGTATTTCCTTCAAAATGTGAATAACTATTTCCAAAACAGTATTTATAAATAATTTATAACTAATTTTCCGATAAGTTTATTATTACCTCATTAAAAAACTATCTTTGATGAATATCAAATGTTTTCGCCACTTCTTCTCATGGAGACTTCAACGCATGAAAGGTTCCAAAAATACAGAAGATCAAATGATCAGCCTGTACCTTGCAAGACACCTCAAATTCTTCTGAATGAGGACTGATCACTAAAGAATGACGATAAGTCTTCAGTAAGTTTAACATTTATAGTGAAGTTTATTATTCCGTCTGTAACTTAATTATCCGCTTTCTCCATTACAATCAATTTTAGTATTCTCTTACGATGCAGGACTAGCCATAAGATATTAAAAGTATTGTAGTATTTTCATAAGAATAAAATAACAGTTTTGAAGATAAAATAAGATTGATTGTGTTGAAGATTGAGTGCACCGAGACGGCAAAGCTGAGACAACTTGGGGACTAAACTACTCGCGACCATTGATTTGCTTATGGTAATTTACCCTGATCACTGTGGTCTTACAAGGACATGAAAAAACCTATCGCATTAATTTTATTGTTGAAAATCAAGGACAAGTCAGAACTAATTAGTTACAATTGATTAAAAATGTGTGCACATAATTGTATCCTTTAAGGGTGTTTAGTTTTCTTTACTAAGAAACGATGTAAGTCTTGATAACTGATTTATGTGATTCTATACTTGAAACCTTCTGCACTCATGGATTATGACGGAAATCGTTCCAGGGATTAGAAAATGATATATAGTGAATCAGATTATGAATAAAGAAGTTTAAATGAATTCTATTTGTAATTCGATTATGATATGCAGCTGAGTAAAGCACAATATTGTTACAATTTTGAAAGGAAAAAAATAACTTGTAAGATTGCTAACCCTGGCGTCACATTATCACCCCCTTGTTGGATACGTCACTCATTTTTAACGAGATAGTTAGGCCCACTTTCGAAACCACTGATATCAATACTTATGAAGAAACTAATACTGTCTGCCATGACATCGATGAAAGTACTAAATTAAGGCAACAGGATTGTTTACACTGAATTTTTCGTTTACGAGGAGAAACCATTTAAAAGCCGTTTCCTTTGTCATGTTAACGATGAAATTCTCTTTTCAATTGGCCTTGATTCATAACACTTTCCTACTGACCCCACCCTTCTTTTGTGCATCCCTTTTGTTCTCGTATCTGTAAATTTATTTAATTTTATCATATCGCATTTTTCTAGCTTTATTCCAAACTTTTTTAAGCACGGTCAAAAACAAGACATTGGAAGCTAAATTATCTGAAGGATATTACGGTATCCAACGTCGAAGAAACTATCGGAAAACTGAATGTTAACAAAGAAAGAAAGTTTACGTGAAGGTGGCGCGATTTGCTATTCGTTTTCTATAATTTATAGGGATACAGAGTACTCTTACTCCTCAGCAACAAACACTTCTCAACTCGTCGATAATGACACGTGTGTTAGATGCAAGGAGAGATACAATCCTCGGCGACAAACCGTGGCTTAGTTGTAACAAAACCCTTTTTGAATCATCTTTGACATAACTTAAAAATTAGTTTTATCTTCAAATAGATTTTAGTTGCAATTTTCAATGTCTTTAGATATCAGATTATTTTCGTTATATGAAAGCACTTACCAATTAAGTGTCGTTGCTGATTTTCTAGAAGACAGAAGGTAAATTTTCTATCTATTTTCCACCCATACCCTTTCCCAGAAAAAGCGTCTCGAGAAAGCAAATCTCCAACTCAAGACTTGGAATGGACCTAAGCAGTACCTGGGTAGTTGGCGACCTGATACAAATAGTTATTAAAGCACCTGCTTATGAATATTCGTAGTGCGAGGAGTGAAATGCTTTGATGGATAACCCCCTTTCCTACAAGGTGCCTTTAGTTGCATCTTCTTATTCTCTCATAACTATTGATGCAATCTCCGAATGTAATGACCTTCGCACTCGTAATAAGCAACTCGCGAAACTTTACACGGATTGAATAGTGGAATAACGCGTCTCGTGAAGAGCTAAATCTTTCGACCTCGTCATTCATCGTGAAGCAAGAATTGAAAACTTCCACTCGTTCATTAACGCCTTTGTTTTCTCAAGAGCTGCATATTCATTACCGTATGTGGTTTGAAATGACAGTGGTCCAGTCGCGAGGAGAGTGGAAAGGCTCGGTCGAGTCTTTGTTCTCTAAGCGGGACGATATTACTGCCTTTCTCGGCACCTAAAATGCCGACTTCCCGTTTATTCAGTGCCGGAAATCCATATTTTCCTGGACCGTATGCCTTATTTGTCATCAGCGAGCCGCCTCCACCACAGGGATCTCGGCTACAACGCAAGAACGTTTTCCTTCGCCTCTTCAACGGATGTGTTTTCTGCTGCGTTAACGCGATCGCAGTTCGCAGTAATGTACGAAATGAGCCTCGCCCGATCTTGTCTCCGCTTCTACGTCATAATTCCTCTGCCGATTCCATCTCATTGATTACCTCCTGATGTATGTTCCCAGCTCAAGCCCTCTGATCCCATGTCATATATCAGTCCCAGTCAGTTATTTTGAAAACGTTTCCCAGAATGCTAATTGTGCCACAGATTTTCTAACGTCAAAATCGCGGCTCTACAACTTGTGTATTCTGCAAAGGCAATAAAGTTCTTTTTAGATGATTACTTCAATGATTATGTTCAAAGTATATCGTACAATTACAACTCCATCAGCATATTATGATTAGTCTACCCTTTAAAAAACGACAAAAATTATCCAATAGTCACTCGTTAAGAATTTCCAAAAATGGTTCCCATTGTGAAAGTGACCTGACGTTATTAAATCATTTGGCAAGAATTTTCAAGGATCTAATTTTAGTTATATTTAGATTTCGTCGGATAAGTATCTCAATTTGTATCATTTTAACGATACTCTGTAAGCAATGCTCCTGAAACACTCACAGTTTATCTTCGACAAAGGTTCCTTGAGCCTTTTGGGACTGAATGAAAAATAATGAGATTGTTTTCTTCGTTCATATTATCTTGCGACGATGACTATTTATAACACTTTCTCTATATTTCAATCACTGCACGTTTCAAATTTAAGAGGATACAACTGTAAAAGAAAATATTTATATCTTTTCAAATAAAACATTTATTACAATTTGTCTTACATTTCAGAGGAAGACACAATTTTGTTCTCAATAAAATACATATAATAATATTAGGAATCTCTCTTATAGATAATAACTCTCTAAGTGTACCCGCTACTATTTTGAACAATGGCACCTTCACATGGGTATTCAGATGAATAGCTTAAAATAGTATAAGGCAGCACGAAATATTATTGTCTTTAATGCAAATTAATCATCTTGGGTCAATGCTCAATTTAACGTTTGTTTTAATACTGTAGAAATAGTGCCTCATTGTGCAAAATAAGTTCATTTCACAGTGAGGCAGTCACCTAAGTAATATTAGGAAATAACAATGACATGGTGTAGTAAAGTCTCATCCACTTTTGTTCTCACTCGTGGTACTGTTCGCAAACAAAGATCTCAAATTAAATATTTGGAAAATCCAGATACACGATGCATGAACATTGTTTTTTACCGTAGATAAAATAAATCTCTCGCTGAAATATCAAAAATCACGAATTGTGAAGTGGTATTCAATCATATTCAACTATGCAGTAGAAGCATATTGAGATTTCTCCTACCGTCCTTTTTACGCACTGAAATCGAAGAAGGAATACCGTATTTTACTTTAAACGAGTAAAACTTCGAATCAGGTGTATGGCTTAGACTACCACAGAGACCTTCAAGTAAAGAAATGAGTTGAATACCACTGCCACAAAGGATATTTCCCAGACATGCAGGTCCATCAATCACTTTGACTAGCACTATCGGAGTCCATGGCCCATAAGCACTTCTTCCGAAGTGAAGATTTACATGGTCATGTGCCTCTTCATGTGTAGGGAAAGATGGTCTGATCTGGAGAAAGCCCTTTCGCAGAGTCTACACTGAAAGGGCCTATCTCCAGTATGCTTGCGGTAGTGACGAGTTAGTTCGTCAGAACGCGCAAACTTCCACCCGCACCCTTTCCAACTACACTGGTAGGGTTTCTCACCCGTGTGAGTACGCAGATGAGCCTTCAGGTGCGACGATTTGGTGTACGTCTTGCCGCACCCAGGGTGCGAGCACGTGTGTACGATGACTTTGCGTCGACTCCAGTTCCTCCGCCTTCTTGTCTTAGGAATCTCGGGGGCGTCCGGCGAAGGGAGGGCGGCGGGTGGGGCGGGAGGAGGCGGAGGGGGCGGCAGATGCGAATGGAGGCTATTGTGGAGATGATGGTGGTGATGAGGATGCCTGGGAGGGTGCAGGAACCCGCTCCCGGCTTGGTGTAGGTGGTTGGAGAGGTGTGGTGACGATGGCGGGGTTAGGATTTTGAAATGAGGCACTTGAGGAATGAAATTGGCTTGGTGTCGGTAAAAATCGTAGTTTGCCGGCACTGAAGAGGAAGGGCCGGCGACAGGGCCTACGGAGTGGTAGAAAGCACCGCAATTCTCGGGCGTCGGAGGTGGGGATATTTGGCTGAAGGGCGCATGCTGATGAGGAGCCGAATACTGCGTGTTGGTAGGCCCGTAGGCGGGGCAATACTGCTGAGAGTGGTGAGTGGTGGGGTAGGGCGTGGGGTAGCCCGCAGGCTGGTGATCCACATACAGCGGCTCCGTCCTCGTTTCCAGTTTGAACTTGGAGGATGGGAAGTATAGCTGCTGGTTGAAGGCGTCTTCAGCGCCGCCGTTGCCTCGGAGACTCATAGGGAAGGGCGCCGCAGGTCCCGCGACTGGTACCTGCTGATCTCTCTCGCCTACGCGGGATTCTTCGTTTGTCGCGGACAATCCGCCCGTCTCGCTGTAGTAACCAGATTCTGGAGAGTAGGCTGCTAACAAAGGATTCTCCTGATCGCGTTTCCCTTCGATCCCGTGCTTTTCCTCGATGGTTGTCGGACTGCAGATATTGACGGCCGGCGCAGACACTGCGACGTTTTCCTCGGTGAAATCGGTCACTGGTGTTGCTTGAGTGGACCCTCCTGCGCCCAAAATGACAGTCTCAATATCCTGCCACATCTGAAAATTAGAATCGGACGAATTAGATTTGGCTTATCGTGCTTGCTACCGTCAAAATTACAGCGCTAAAGGTTTAGCTACGAAGAATTCTTAAAATGCATTAAATCTAAAGGCCCAATAAATAAATCAGGCTATTAAAAATCGTGAAATATGTTACAAAATAAATACGGAATTAAAAACACCAGATTTAATTTTAATACTCATGCATTGAAGGATATTTGCTGATCTTGCGATTTTCTGGTTGTGTTAATGATAGTAATTCGAATTCATTCCTTGAGTTGAATTTCCCGTTTTTATTTGTCTAGACCGATCATTTTCCGAGTGTAAAATGTGCTCATTTTAGATCTTCCAGGAGTCTGGATACTTAAAGTTGATTAAGTATTGACGTAAAAAGTATTTAAAAAATTAATGATGGCAATATTGCAATCAATTAAAAATTTCCTACGCTTTTCTCGTTGAAAAGAAAGTAACCTCAGAAACAGAACTATCACGTTAGGTACGATTTACATGTATCAAGAAGCTGATTGCATGAACATTGGCGAAGAAAAGCTTAAATAAAGATGGGTAGGAGGCCATAGATCAGCAAATATATTGCACCTGGAAAAAGAGACCCAGGGCGATTCCTGCAAATCTTAAGTTACACAAATTCAATGATTTGGAATTTTCATCATGAAGGTACCACTTAACTTAAGGTATTTCGTCAGATCTGAGATTCTTCTATAGATACCCATATTATGGATAATTTTAACTAGGCTATAATTTTCTTAGCATCTTATCCATCGGGACTATCAAAAAGGCTTCTTAAATAAGATTAACTAATAAATATCTACTTTTCCTTTCATCCCGAGGCCTAGAGGCATAATTTAATTCATATAGCATCCATTTTATCGATCGTAAGTTTCAACAGCTCTATATATTCAGCATCATATGTTTTATGATACGACTACTTCGTTAACATTGATAATTTGCGGCGAAAGAACCATCAATGAGTTACGAGTTCCTCTTTTAGCTTCAATCAAATGAATGATCCGGTTTTACCTTTAATTTATGGCCGAATGGGATAACCGGTTCGTTGTTTTTTTTTTGTATATTTTTTAAATATATTGGACAGCTCTTGTAATACACCTGGATTATACACCAAATTACAAATGCAACCATTAGTGGAACGCAGCACGATATCAAACTTCTCATTAGCTTACACGCGTGACAATACGCCCTAACATTTTGAGCTTCGAAATTAAACACGAGGATCATCGTTAAAAAACGATAGGTACCAATAAAATAGCTGAATCAAGACCCACAAATAGTGAATAATGTATAAAATTACCGTTAAATACCGTTAAAATGGTTATTTTGTTGTTGATTCGTTAACACTTTTGTTTTAAATAAACGTAATGACGTTAAATGGTAAAGAAACTGATAATTACAGCCGTTTCGACTCAAATTTAGAACGCTGGTTTCCTCGTGCTTGAAACGGTACGTGAAAACCGCTTCATAATTCCACGTTAAAGAAGCTCCCATGTCCTTGCTTCTTCAATCGTAAATATTTAGTTCTTGATCTTTAAATTGATAAATCGGTGGCAATTGTATAGTCCCTATGTTTACCTTTACCAACCGTACTGGAAACCGAAAGGAATAAACGAACTTTGACAGTAAGTTTCCAGTTACATTCGCATGCTTTAATTTCCTTTGAAATAGATGAAAGTTAATTATACCTTCTATGAAAGTCTTAACCTTCAATTATACCCTCATGAAATTTTATCACCTCCCGTAATTCTACATTCCTTCAAAAACCTTCTGTATTTCCGTGAAGTAAATTTGTCAATCTGCGATGGGTTCATCTTTAAGCTGTTGAGTTTATCTCCAGACGGAGGTTGAAAAGGTAGTAAATTGTTAGGGTTACCAATCCCTGACGTTGCCTCATGGTTCCAAGTTCAGTGTTATTAAAGAGAGCTTTTTATAAGTCTCTAACTGCTGGAGAACATCTGCTATATAAACAATTGCGAAATATACCTAAAAGGTAAAGTTAGTGCGGGTAGTATGCGCATTAATTATCCTCTCCCTACGCCAAGCGTCACGCTCGCTGAAGCAGTAATAGCTAATTCAATAAACGTTTAAGTTCAACCAACCGTTGAAAATCCAAATGTCACTGCCAAAAAACGTATTGGATTGGAGTAAAGCAAAACCGTTGACCTGACCTCCAAAGACAAAAAAGTCTCACGGAAGTTCGTCCAACTTTGATTAATTTTACGCTCGAGCGAACCCTTTGGCGAGAAATAGTTTTTCATGCTCTCATCCCTTACCCCGGAAATAAAGCCAAGTACTGTAATAGACGAATAGACAGCCCTTCCGTCATTGTAGTTTGCTCGGTGAGAATGGAGTTAGCGGGAAACCATTTCCCGCAAACTGTGAACAGCGAGTCCACGGAGGTGTGCGTGCGCCCATCGCAACTCACTCTTCAAGAGTACTTTCCCGACTGTACAGTGCACTCCCGCATGAAAGAAGCGTCGGAAACCTCTCTTCTATATGTTAGCCCACGTCCAATTAGAAAACCCGCGTTTAAGTCTACCAATCAATTTCACGTTTTCGTTTGTCTGGACCGATCATTTTCCGAGTGTAAAATGTGCTCAGCTTAGATCTTCCAGGAGTCTGGTTACTTAAAGTTGATTAAGTATTGATATAAAAAGTATTTTTTAAATTAATGATTGCAGTACTGCAATCAATTAAAAACTTCCTACGCTTTTCTCGTTGAAAAGAAAGTAACCTCAGAAACAGAACTATCACGTTAGGAACGATTTACATGTATCAAGAAGCTCATTGCATGAAAATTGGCGAAGAAAAGCTTAAATAAAGATGGGTAGGAGGCCATAGATCAGTAAATATATTGCACTTGGAAAAAGAGACCCAGAGCGATTCCTGCAAATCTTAAGTTACACAAATTCAATGATTTGGAATTTTCATCATGAAGGCACCACTTAACATAAGGTATTTTGTTAGATCTGTGATTCTTCTATATATACCCATATTATGGATGATTTCAACTAGGCTATAATTTCTTAGCATCTTATCCACCTATAAAAACGGCTTCTTAAATATGATTACTGATAAATATCTACTTTCCCTTTAATCCCGAGCATCGGAAACCTCTCTTCTATGTGTTAGCTCACGTACAATTTGAAAACCCGCGTTGAAGTTATCAATTCATCGAAAAAAACTGATTAATGATTACTACGTGCTCCGGTACTATTGATTGAATAGCCCAAATCAACACAATTATCTTCGTAATTATTTTAGTGTTATGTGCAACGCAGAAACATCTGAGGTTTTGACATTTGATTTTGCTAGTGTTAAGTTTTGCGTTTTATTGACGGAAACGTAAGTATTATAACGAATCCAGAATCATTATTCTCAAAAACGGCACCCGTAGGACATCGGAGGCTTTGATATATGCGTTTACTAGCGTAAAATTTGCGTTTTAATTATGAAAACGCAAAAATTATGAATCCAAAATCTTTATTCTCAAAAACGGCATCAGGCACGTTATCATTTCTTGAAAATAACAGAGATGAATTCTTTTCCCGCACTGTCTACAATTAGAGAAGATATTTTAATGCATTTATTGACTTTAAGTGAAATGATGTAAAGCAAGACTTTGTATAGTCCTACATAATACTTAACATAGTAAAAAACAAACTACAACGCATAAAGAGGCAAAATACTTTATAAATCAGAGAACTAAAAAAACAGAAATTAAATTCATAATTGAAAACGCGATAATCCAAAAGTAAATAGTGAATACATTTTGAATTAAGTTCAAATAAAGGTTACAATTAATGAAAATATGATTCCTTTCATTTCTCTAAATGAGTTATATGTATACTTATCAACCTTCGAATAGAGCGGTCCAGGAATCGACTCTCGATGACAATCCTTATAAATAAAATGGTAAAGAAATGCCACAAATGTATTTTATTCGATCGCAAAACTGCAAGTAAATTCACATTCGATCGCATTGGCTGATGCCCGCACTTTGGACCCGAGTTATTATTAGAGAAAATGAGGGAAGTGTAAAAAGTTTATCATAAAAAACTGGGCGTGACGAGACTGACTTATAAAACGATTTCTCAACCTTTTGCCTTCTCCTAAGGAAACGGTTAGCACTGAAGTCAGAGATGAAGATGCAATAATTGAACGCCAGATTTCATTTTAGGTAATCAACAATCGAGATCAAAACAAGCTGCCGTCAACTAAACAACGACCACGGTGTGAAAACCCGAAAGGAATATCGTAATCTGTAGCGATTGCTGATTATAATTATTACTTTCTACCAAAAATTAACTAATTACAAAGCTAAAATCACTAAAGACAAGTATTTTTATGACCTAACCCTGCATAATAATTTCTAGAATTTCTCTAATCAGAAATTAGCCAATAAGTTAGTATATAATAAGTAGTTTTTCTCTGAATATTAAATGCGTTAGATCGTTAAAAAATAAGCTAAAATCTTAAGTCTTGAAAGTCTTCTATACTAAACCTCAGTAACGCATGAGTAATCTCCTATAACTTTTCAGTCTGCAGGCAAACTTTACAGGCAGATTAAATTTACTTTACTTTGAGGGCAAATTAAATTTACTGAATGTTATCGAATGCTAGGATATTGTTTTCTTTCTGCCATATATATATATACTTTTTATTTCAACATTTCATAAATAACCCTCTTACATTAAGGGCTGTAGCTGAAACTAAATTATACTTCATGAGCACAATATAATAATACCGTATGCTAGCAACCAATTACTTATTCTGTTTAATTCTCATAATTTCTTGAGTATAGTTTCCTTTGTCGGATGAAGTTGAAGTTGGTGAAGTTGGTGCATCATCTATTTTTCAATAAGCAACCGTTCGATGGCTGATAATCCTAGCATTATAACCCCTTTTCTGTGAAAATATTTTGATTTTTTACTATTTTTAATTTATAATATAATATTTGGTATTTATTAATCATATTAATT
>KZ308370.1:521278-555713 GCA_000376725.2 Ladona fulva
ATATAATATTTGGAAACAAATTTTTTAATTCGACTAAACAATTTATTGTGAACGCCGTCATCTCGTTGCTCGGTGTTCATTCACCGTTCAATTTGAAATTTCACGCTTCCATACCTGTTTCACGCTAAGTACCTGTTGCGTGCTCTTTGGGGAAAATTTTCTAAACTGTATACAATGAAAAGGACCGAATTTCGGGAATAAATTCTGTGCAGTTATTTAAATAAATTATAAGGGAGCTGACTTGAAGATAATGAAAATGTTCTGTTCTATTTTCCTAAATAATTTCGTCTTCTATTGACATCCTCGTTTATCCAAAGCAGTCTCATTTTTACACCTAATATTGAATTGTTTGCATCAAAACAAAAAGACTCGATCGTGAATGGTCATAAAGCATCCGCATTTACGTATATTAATTTATAAAAACAATAAGGTTAAAAAGTCAAGACTAAAAAAAGCTTGAAAAACAAACCGTTCTTAAATCTGTTAAAGTGTGTCAGTAAATAGAGCCTTAACTATTAAAAGGGACTCCTTCGGTGCCAATTCCGATAAGGGTTTTTGCTAACGACCATTAATATTATAGGTTTATTTCAATTTTCCATGGAGGTAATTGGAAAAATTATTTAACTCTTTCACTGCGTTAACGTAATTCCAGAATATCTCCCTAAATGTCTCAAATAGCAAGTAAGCTAGCAATTTTTGAAAATGCTTCGACAACTAAAATCATTTCGCGCGCGAGCCCTCGCCAGGAATCGAAACCGAGACCGCTGTCACCGAAGTGGAACGCGTCACCCACATGGCACCCGGAGACGTTTAAGAAAAATTGAAATCAATAATGTGAACGTCTTTTTTCGTTTAAATCAAAAAGTATAGGAAATACCCTATCTCAGTTATCGAAGAATAAGTTTTTTGAGACTGAAGAAAATCTGATTGTCGCAGTCAGTGAAATTGCTTTTCGCTCGGATGCATCCGAACGTCGCAGCAAAGATCGATTTACAACTTCTGATGCGCCTCATCATCGACTTTTAAAACTATTGCTGATTCTGACTGAATATTGTATTCTGCTGATTAGGGCGTTCTCTATGGTATTCTACTTATCGAACGACCATGTCTCTATGAATCATGCGTGGTCGAAGGAATAAATGATGCCGATATATCTCCATAAAAGCTTACCAGGACAACTATACTAACCAACTCCCAAAATTCTATCAAATATTTGCTGACTACAATAAACATCTCGGAAGGAAATAAATAAATATACGAGATTTTAAATAATAAGTGGAAGAGTTGCTTATTGTTTGCTAAAATGAGGAAAACATTTGCTGTAATACGACTTCAAATTCATAATTCATATTCATATATAAGTACAACTGCCTGTATTCTTCGAATGGGACATTATTTATGACATTCAAAAAGCAGGAGAATTTCATCCAACATTTTTTAAAGCGGCGTCGAGGGCTCTGTGTCGCACTGGTAATTAAGTTAATATTATGCAGATATAATATTAATTAGGCTCGTTGATAATTGTAAAAGTTAGTCTTTAGGCCTATGAGAATTTTAGGAAGATTTTCATCATATTTGAAGTCAAAATTTCTCGTTGAAACAATTTTTCAGCAGTAAAGTTCCGTTTTCGGCGCTAAAAATTTAAGCCTCTAACTTCTACGACGCCGGAGTTTCTCTCATTTTTCAAATTACTTAGATGTGATATTTCCGTCGAAACAGCGATATTTATAGTTTCGTAACCTGCTGGTTTTAATTCCTTATTCATTTTTACATCCATCTTTACTGCGCGCATAGAAGAAAACGGGTGAACCTACATCATAAAGTGAGAAAATAACGTGATCACAACGTAGCGTAACTATTCTGTTTAGTTGGTTTTGGGTCTTTAATACGTTTAGTAATACAAGCTATTTAACGAATGATATTCTCGTAACTTTTGGCAATACTTCTAACGAAAATCTTGTGATATCTTTAATTTTAGCCAACTTATTTCTACATGATATTTACTCGCACTTCGTTATAATTTTACATTTTTATGCGTAGCCAACTGTGTAAATATTTAAGCGGAAGTCATACGCATTTGCGTCTTCTGCAGAGCAAACAATATTTTGATTTACTCTTAAATATTATAAGAAACCTCAAGAAGTTAAATTTATGATGAATGTACTCCGTGAAAATTTTGAAAATACACACTTCGTCAACCTCTCTGGACCTCTAATCTAAATATTCTCATTAAGAAATTATTTCCTGAAAGAAAATGTAACACTTTCAACAATTTCCTAATGCGCTCAAACTCTACCTCGACAACATGAAATAAAGAAATTGAGTTTATGACGAATTTACTCCGTCAAATTATGAAAATTCACACTCCGTAGACTCGAAATACTTTCTAAAGCTGTAAACTTACTATATAAATACTCTCCTTATAAAACTATTCCCTGAAAGAAAATATAACACATTCAAAAATTTCCTAATGCACTCAAATACAACCTCGACAACAAAAATGTTTTGTATGCGCAATTCATGAATAAGTACAAACTTATATTTGATTACACTCAGCTAAAATTAATTACAGAAAGCAGAAGAGTGACAGCACAGAGATTAAAATTTGAGATACGTCGGAATAAAGGTATTATAACACATAGTGACTCCTTTTTCCGTGATAAGAAAACAGCTGTGCGCAGAAAGATGAATTCAATACATGACAAAAGAAAAAATGACGCCCCCGCTTTAAATAATAGGATTCAGAAAAAATGGCGTGCAATAGAAAGTATACCAATATAATACGTCTCTTAATTCGATAATCTTTTCCGTAAAATGTCTTAAGAAAATGCTCACAGTTTACAGTAACTATACCAGTTCAAATGTAATAAAAAGCAGGATGATATTAACCATATTACCCCAAGATTACACCAATCATATGTTCCTAACTGTCAAGTTCGTTGATCCTCGGACTGTGGTTAAATTTGTGACAAGATAAATAACTTAAACGCAATTTTTAACCACACGAGTAAGTAGAACTTAACTAAACTCGTATTGGCGATTACTATATCACTCTGAGAATGTAAATTAAAACATACATTGAGCGTATGGTCTCTATTTGATTCCCTTACTATTAATTGCAACACGTACAGCTTATTTTATTAATCGCGGCGCCGCCTAATAGCGATTTAGATATTAATTATGGAGCTGAACCCGGCGGTATGATTAAGCCTCACACTGTGTTTTATTTAAGGAAACCTTACGCGCGCTTTCTTTTCATTAAATCTCAATTCGGGAAGGGAGTATTAACGATACCGCATCGTATGCAACAATCAACAAACGCGTAATGAAAATGCTGATTCAACTCAGAACAAAGCTATGTTCACAGCACTACCCTTATCACATCTGCTGCCTCAATCAATGACAAAGCCTACCATTGATGATTCGGAAACGGAGTGCGAGTTCTCCAGAAAGGCGGGCTCTACGTTCTCAAAACTTCTTCCTCGACTCAGCATCACAGTTTTCCATGAATAACATTATCAGTTTGGTTTATTCATTCGTGGGCCTTGTTATACTATCCCGAGCGAATAAACCAAACAATCTACTTTATCATGGAACAGGACTCAAGAGTAAGGTCTGCAGTTCCATAAACATCGCAAAGAGAGCGGTTTTCGATCAAAATTGTCAGCACTAAACGATTGGCTGCATAGAGAATGGTAAAAATCCTAGATGAAAACCACATTTTAAACAAACCTCTAATAAGAGCCGATCGTTAAAATATTTCTTTGATTATTGATACAACGCGTAAGAATCGCGCTGAGCTGAGCCTTTCGAAACCGCGCATAACTTATGGTTTAAATCTAAAAGGTGCAGATTAACTGTCACTTTCAGCGGTGAAACACCCAAAACAGAACTCCGGTGCGCCGATGAGAGTTCCGCGGAATTTTCGAGAGCACCAAACGTTACAATACATTTCTATGTACGAATTCTAGTCCTTCACTGCGACTCGCGAACAACAGTTCAACACTTTTCCAGCAAAACCTAGCGTTTTAAACTACACGTATTGGAATACTGGCTGACACTGACAGGAATGCGGCTTAGCGCTCGAAGATTTAGTTGATTTGGGGGTGCGCCGCGGGGAAAAAGTTAAAGAAGCACTGGCCTATGGTACACTATGGGCGCGAAAATCTCGGTTCGTGGAGAAGTCACACTAACCTCTTGAAAATCTTCCATCGCCCTCCAGTACGCCTTCAACGCTGGTCTGTACCAGCGGCTGCAGTGCACCTTCAACAAAGAGCACCTCAAGAGGCCCAAGGGAGGCACGTAGAGTCCGCATGCACAGGTGGCTTGAGCTGGGCGCGCGTAGTTGATGCTTCCACCTCCGCCACACGAATGCCAGACACACGTCCGCTCATCCTATGACCTCCCCTCCTGACTCCCCTCCATCGCTTCCCTCGAGCGTCATGTTTGAAATGGCTTCGTCCAAGCTAAAACACCTGTTGCTATTGCGACAATTTAGCGCCCTAACGCACACCAATATGTGTTTTACCATTGAATATTAGGAATCGAAAGATATTTTGCGGTGGATGGCTGGAATCGTTCCAGAGATGAACCTCGCGGGTTTTTCTCGTTTGAAAGGGATTTTTCATTCGTACAGTTGCTTTTGATTTTTGGGTTTCGGGATACACTTCACGGAGGTAGGGTTGCCAGCTGTCCCGTATTGAGCGGAACTCCCATTTATGTCACTGTAGAGTCCCGCTGTCCCGGGTAGGTCCTTCGGGACAACAGTAATGCCCTGTACTTACCTGAATTAAATTTTCCGGTAACGACTTCGTCCTAAATAGCTAAATTATACTGTAATACCTCTAATTATATTTATTTAATATTTTACGCGGAATTCGATCTCCCCTTGAAGAACAACGTACCAACTTGCATAATTTTTAAAAGACGCGACTTCTGAAATGAAAATAAGCTAAATATATGTTTTATTCTTTCGGAAATGTTGAAACGAAACGCGAGGCGTATCACGAAAACAAGTAGCCTTAAATTATATTGTGATCGATAGTCCAATAGAATAGATAGCCCAATCCGAATTTTAAATTATCGTTATTCGGCTACCAGATTGAGACAGAGGTTCAAATCTTAATCTTATGGCCATTGCAAAGTATCAAGGATATAAATAAACAATTTTGCGGATAAGTATTGGTAAAAATCACACTAATTTACGGTGTGAATAGTTTATAATACACTCCATGACGTTGACTAGTAGTTAAGCTTGATCTTCAGGTTAGCAGACCAGAGATTTTGTTAGACATTATAATACCGGTTCTAAGTGATTTATTCAACATTAATCTGGATTTACACGAAGTAATATGCGTGCCGTAGAGTTTGTTCAGAAGTTTGAAAGCCGCTGAGGGAAGGAACGGAAACTTACTGGTAATCCATTTGGAAATTTCGAAACAAATAAAGATCATCAGTTACTCTTGTATTTTACATGTTTTTGCGATATTTTAATAATTATTGATAGTAAATTGTTTAGGTGAAACAGGAACGAAATCCCACACAACCATTTCAATAATAATTATTTCTTAGAATCGCAGACAACCATTCCGTAATCAGAAAATTCCGATTAGGCGGGTCTCGAACTTCGACCATTGGGTTAGGAACGCCCTCTAACCATTCCGTCACCATGGCCGATATAAATTTAGATGGACTAATTCTGGTAACTATTTGAAACGAACCGTGTGTGCGTAGGCAGTGACAGTAAAGTTGCTGATTTCAGCGAAATATGAATTTAAGCCATCGCTCAAGGGGAGTGATTGAAATTCTTTTCTATTCACAATCAGAAGTTCCAAGCAATTTTTCCTTCTTCAATGAATACGAATTCACGCATCTATTACAGTACCATGAAACACTCTTGATGCTCAAAAGCTTACGAACTTTAAGATTGAAACTCCGTCAAGAGAATGCAATCGGATTATCGAATTATTTCCCTATCGCTCGTCTCAGAATTATCCTTCTTTTCCACCTTACTTATCATCATCATCATTACCACCATCATCATCATCACCATTATTATTATCATCATCATCATTATTTAACTCTTGCGGAGAAGTTAATCCAATTTCCTTCTCTTCCGCCTAATCTCTGGAAATATCATATGATAATAATATTGCACTAATAACCAAATCAATTGACCACAATTAACTTATATACAGACTATATACTTATATATAAACATAGATACAAGGTAATTAGTACAAACAGTAGATACAAATTAACAGGCAGAAAATAAAACTAATACATACAACTAGATATTGACACTTATAAAAACACAAAGGTTTGGGTTGTGGGGTAAAATCCTCATCTGAAGTTTATGGAGAAAAACCCACTATGTGGGAAAACATCCACATAAGAAAGGGAGCGAAGAAAACCCACGATAACACAGAGGTAATGTAGACGCGAAAACTAGTGAACTTTCTTCTTAGTCACATTAAAAATACTTAGTCACAAATTCCGTTAACGGCATCGCACAAACTTGGACGCCTTCTTTCCATGTGGAAATGTAACTTGTACAATGAAACTGACCGTGATCTTTCGAGTTTTCGTGTTATGCGATAGCTTAAAAGTTATTAAAAAACCACAAAACAAAGCTTGTTTTAAAAGGAATATTTTTAAATATAATTTTAGTCGTTAATGTGGAGATTTACAGTGTGTAGGGGTCTTAAATGCCGTAAAATTTAATTTGAGAGACAAAATTTAATTTGACGACAGTAAAATTTAATTTGAATATTCTATATGTTATGTTGTCAATGATGTGCTTTATGTTATGTAATGTTGATGTTGTGATGTGACAAGTTACCACCTGATGTATGCCTACTTGTATCTTATCAATATAATAATAATATTAAGACAACTAGACTCTTTTCTTAAGTAATGAAACGCGAAAAAGTTATTCTTGCCCCCTTTTATTCAAAGCAAACTGCGTTTCTATGAACATGAAAGATGTTTATGGGCTGAACATGAACAATGTTCTTGGGCTGGCTTTACCTCACGCAAACCATCGTACCAACAGGTCTATGGGTCGAAAGCACCGCTTCTGCTGTTGCCTTGTGAGTATACCGTAGTCGGCGGAAGCGGAGTGAGTGGTGTCACTGCCTCCGGAAGTTGATGGTCCAGTCTCTGGAAAATAACGCGGTGGTAACGCTAGCGGTCCACCAACCGTCAACCATAACAGCGCTCCCTTCGCAATTATTTCCATCGCCTTCCCTTCCGACACTGACAAACTCGCTTAGCATACACTTTGTACCGTTTTAAAAATGTCAGCTATTCGCTAGCGTAACAAGCCCCTTTAGTCACACCAGGATAAATAGATCCTAAATGTATTTGAAGTGTTCGATTCCCTACTGTTTTGGATTAAAATAAGGCGAGAAACTGAGCATCGAGTGCTCATTGTTCATGCGGTGTAGCGGAACGATTAGGGGACTGCCGCAAATGCTACGCAGGAAATAATTATGTTAAGAAAGGACCCTTGGGCATGGGTGACCTTAGCTGCCTTGCCGGAAACTACGTTTGTATATACATATATATTTTTATCTGATTACATTTAACTGTATAATTATATATAATATACATATACCAAAATATTGATATTCATTTGTGTACTTATGTTTTCTTATTTATAAACACTGGGTTCAGAGGTTATAATTCTGTTAATTTAGAGTTGCTATAAATTTCAAATACCAGACATGCAGACAAGTGTAGTAGCTGTGAAATGACAGAATCATATCAGATATTCACACGACCACAATTCCGTACGAGACGCAATTAATTTACTTGAGGACAGAAGGTAAAAGTATTTTGGTTTGTAACGCCGTTATTGACTCGAAATGTTGTCAGGTCTGAAATTGAGAATGCTGTTTCAGTGAATTGACTGTATTTATCAGTTCGTTTAAGCGAGGAGTTTCTTAGCTTGGCCTTTTTACTCGCGTTCAATTATTTGTGATCGCATTTGCCGCATCAGGCATACTCAAGATCCTGCAATAACCAAAAAGTCTCAAAAATAATGCAGAAACGAGTTTTACGCATATTGTAGCTAAATATTAAACCCTAAGAACCAATTTCGACTTGGAAAAATACATGCCTCGTTCGTTGGGGAGGATTTTTCTTTTCGATGAATTTATATAGAGAATTAAATATCTAGCGAATAAAAATCTTATTTAATCATGTCCAGGAAATTTAGAATATAATATCGTACGGGAAGTAAGGAATAGAATATGTATTCTTAATACGTATCAAAAATGTGATAAGTTATCGTAATTGCCTCATCCTTAAATAGGGTTGTATCGCATGTACGACGTTCGTCTTCTTCTATAAAAGTGTATCAATTAGAAGAAGAAAAGAAGAAAAGAAGCTACTAATTTAGACTTATTCCTTTTCTTGCTTCTGTTGTCAAAAGTCCGAATTTTTGTCAACCTCAATCGTCCGTCCTCCGATCCTTCACCGCTAAACAATATCGGATCCGCCCAACTTGCAACGCACACTTCATTAACTTTTGAGAATTTCGAAATTTTTCGTGACTGAAATATTTAAAGGCGTTCCGTTGGTTAAAAAGAGCTTTCTTATAAGCCTCAGTCATGTTATACTGCAAATGATAGAATGACTGCTACTGCGAAAAAAATTAACAAAATAGATCTCAGAATTGCGTATGTAATCAATGTTATGCCATAGAGAAATAAATGAAAATAATATGTGATTTCCACACTTGAATTCAACGCTGGAAATTGTTAAGCTTTACAATCCTTCTCTGAATCATGTGATCTTTGCTCGCGATAAGCGAACACGAGGAATCTCATGGTTCCACGAAAGCAAAATATCCTGATTCAAACACTTTTCTTTCTATAATCTTATCTAACTTAGTTGCTGGCTCCGGTGTGAAGCAATACCCTACCAATGTTGGGGAAATACAAATACTCCAGAAAACTGCTTTGTTTAGTAAAACCGGAGTTTGATCGACTATTTTTTTCCGAAAAGTAACGGCAATAAAATAAATTATACCAAAGAATACCCAACGGAAATGTAAATTTACATACTCAACCCTTGTATTGTTGAGATTCTCTATCGGGGTAAACAATATAATTGCAACATCGGGTCAGGATTTTTCTTCTATCAAATGTGAAATGCCCAAAGCTGCCTAAAACAGTACGCGCGAGAAGCTGCTGAGACAATGAGACAGAAAAGCTGCTGAAGATATTATTTGTTTGAAAAATATTTAAAATGGTTTAATCCAGCTTCGGTTACTTCAGTTGTTAATGTAGTGGAAGATCTATTTTGCATCGAATATTTGAAAGGTCATTCGTGAGTCATGAGCCTAAAATTGCTATACTTTATATGTACAGGTGTCAGATGTACAGGTGTCTAAAGTCACAGAACATCATTTAATTTCTCGTCTTTCTAAGTCTTACACTACTGCTCTCTACCGGTTACCATTCTCTATCCAGAAACTATTTGCCCGTTTGTCATTTGAAGCGCCCATAGTATGCGGAATCTAATGAGTATATACTTGGCTATAAATTTCCAATTCATCTGCATCGGCATTTGTAGCTTATCAAACGAAGTTAGGAAGAAGTTAATTCCATTTCTGCATCGCCAATAGAGGCACAGATAATGATGAAATCACGTTCACTTCTTTTGGGCATGTGAAATGGGATCTAAAGAACAGAAGATCGCCTATTTAATTTAAAAAACGATCAAGATCAACTGATTAAATCCAATGGTGCGCTTGTATATATGTATGTATTTCGTATGTTTATATACAAACATGCGGAATAAATACCTTCGTAGAATACGATTTCTTACATTCCTAAAACGTGAGATTTGAGTGGCAGCTTTAAGAGTTTCTCCGGATAGCATGCCGGTTAGATGGCCGACTCCACATCAGCAAACAAGCTCGTCAATCCAAACGGTTGATTTTTTTGACCTGGAAAGATCCGTGTTGACAATCTAAGTTTGCTCACATGGTAGCTCCATTTCTGATTTGTCGCTGATGAAGTTTATTTTGAAATCTTGCTCGTCGGAGTGGTGGCTGAAAGGTCCTTTGCCTCTTGTAAACACATGCCTAATAGTCTGTCAGATGTATTTGAACTATCTTTTCTCCTTTACTCCGAAATGAGTAGTAAGGGCGTAGGCGTCCATTTTCTTTTGTTGGAGCAGATAATAAGCTTACAAGATATTTTACCTCTACCGCTTAATTTGGGCGTAATAATGGAATTAAGTTGTTTGCTCTTGCTGAGTTCACTTACTTTAAAGCTGGAATAATTGGAAATATTTAGTTCTAGGAAATTCTTATGCAGGCAGGTGATATCTGGGCACCCATTGGGATCCTTCCCGGAGTAATACAGGTTAATGATGATATATAGAGGTAGCCGCCGGGTTAAAATCACGTTCGGTTCAAACCGACCGGTCGTAAGTCGATTTGGAGATAAATTGGAATTTTATCACTTTTGGTAGTAATAATAGAAGTTATTCTTATTGCAGAAAGTCCCGTGATGTAAATTAATATACTTTGAAAATTGACATAGGCGTACAGGTTCTGACAACTTACCGATCTCTGTGTTCTGCCAATATAATCATTGACTTATGTGTCTATGAAAAGAGAAATTGAGTACTGTGGTTGTCAGTCGAACCGTCGTAACTCGCATAGGTCATAAGTCGAAATCTTTTTCTAGAAACCAATTTCCCGTAACAAAGGAAGAGTAATGGTGAAAATAGGAATAGTTTTACCGGGTTGTAGAGAAAATGAGAATGTTTTTAGAAGTTATACATGTGTCACTTCTCCTGAACATAAAATATTATGGCTAAATGTTTCACGTATTTTGAACTAACCAATACAAGTTCATGAGTTGATTGACCCTAAATATAGCTTTACAGCTTCTGGATTAAACCTATATTTTATATACTTACTGTTTTTAAATTAAAGCCTTTGGTGAAGTACTACTAACTTATTTGTGTATTAAACGGACTCATACTCAAACGCCTACATTAACTGCATTTTAAACGCGTTAATGGTAAGAAATAGTATCTATTTACGAACAAGGACCGAGAGAGAATTCAAATTTTTCTCGATTATGGTCATGACGCTGAAGTAGGGCTTCGGAACCATAACCGTATTCAATTTTTCGGTATCACATATAGATAATCATCCTTAGAGATGTTTTTCTGAATCCTACCTTACGGAGTCTCCAATCTCATTCTAATTCCCGAAATTATTTCGTCCAAGTTTCATCGGTAAACTTTTATAGGACCAGATCACCAGTTAAGTTCATTTCTGTTGAAATATTAATAATTATTTCACAGTCACCTACTTTAGAAACCCTTGATTAAAAGAATCTTCACTGGGCGGGATTTGAGTGAGGGTTTAGATATCTCAAATATGTTCTCACATTTATATTCGACCGATAGCTAAACTGTTCAGCTAACAGTTCTTCGATTTAATATTTATTAACGAGGGTATCTTTAAGGTAAGTCTATTACATAGATCACCGTTGTACAGATATCCCAATCAATGAAACACGGATCCATTATTATTCGCCAGGGACCAAACAAAAGTACAAACGATGTGCTTTTCCGCATGAATCCATTTGCCGGGGAGAGTACTACTCTTAGAAATTCAAAGGGATTAATCCTGGTGGAAATTTTGGAAAAGGGAATCACTAGTATAATGAATTATTGGACAATTAGGACGAGAAATAAAAGGAAAAGACCCCATTTTTAAATAAAAAGTGCTTTCCAATCACGGCAACATCTCGCATACAAGTACGTATTGCTTTCGCAATTACCGTACTCTTCCGACCGGGCTCCCGGCGATTTCTTTCCTCTCAACATGAAAACTTGACTGTCGGGAAAGGTTTGAATATCGTATTTATTGAAGGATTAATTGAAATTGCAAGGATACTGGGAAAAATTTACCGTTCTAAAAGGGGATTGTTATTGAAAAAATGTGAAAAGCTTGTGCTTTTATTCATAACACGGGTACTTATTGATACACCTTTGAATAAAGTTCGACCGATCTGGTACCACACTTGATGAAGATATTTATTTACGATGGAAATGAGATTTGAATGAGATGAAGCTGAAAGTGAGATTTTCATACACCATGAAGTTGTTCAGATAAACAGCAAAAATTGCCCAGCCGAACTCTGGAAATGTCTTTCCACTCAAAATTACAAGGCTGTCATAATTCCAAGTCTCTGTTATATTTTCTTAGGGTGGAATGTTCAAAAGTTATTAGTTTTGTCCACAATAATTTATTTCACTTTTTAGAAAACGTAGTGTTTTTCGTGGATTTCCACAAATTAGCCTCGTTTGTCTGATTTTATGTTTTCGAGACCAATTTAATGGCTGTGAATTGACAATAAAAAGTGCCGTTTGGTATATGCTAGTTGAAAATGACTAGAACATTTTGTTTACGGACTTATTATATGATTTTCAATGAACGGGAACGTACTTTTGCAGCGTCCGTAGCTATAAATGGAATCGCAAGCAATAAGATGGAATATATCCGTAGTTTATTAGATGATAATGCTGCACACTAATTAAGAGCGTGTATAGCACTATAGCTCAGTTTATGAGAGCGGATACTCAGAGACTGGTACGCAGATGATGTCTAGGAATTGTTTCATTCACAGGAGCAATTCTTTGACTGTGTACGTCGTGTGATAGAAGCCAAAGCCCACGTTCAATCCACGAGATATGAAAATGAACCATGCGTCAGCAGTGTGTGCTCCTCATAAAACTAATTTAAGGGCGAACAATGGATTCAACTCTCGAGACGAAGAGAGCTGCTTCCGGTCTCATGCTGATGAAGCACATTAAGATGAAAGAAGCTGAAGCACCGAGATGTTTCTATCGAAACGCTTATCTATTGAGGCGACATCGTAGTAGTGGATAAGCTCCATCCTTTCATTTGATTCTGGTAGTAATGTATGCATTGCGTAGATCTTCCTTCATCAATGAATGCTAATTAGTATCATTTGAATTTTAGGTGGATACTTTGACTATCACAAAAGTGTCCTTCAGAAGTTTTTATTGCGCTTTGATTACTGGTTAGAGAAGAAAAAATATTTTTCCATTTTATTATTTGCATACGGGTACACTCTAAGCTCGAAGTGAGATACGGAAGCTAGAAACGACCAAGGAGAGTTAGAGGTGTGCATGTATTATTTAACTGTTGGTGTTAGGAACAGGGGAATCATTATTGCATCGAGTTATACATTATACCCTGAGAAAGAACATGAGTAAAAAGCAAGTAGGTACCTGTTGAAAAAGGTATTGTAAAATAAGCGAAATCAAACATTCAAATTTATCACAAGCCTTGTTCAAGGAGGTTAATACTCATACTGTAAGTAACTGAATTTGGTATAGAACTACATTATTTAGCTGGTTTTATCTATCGCTCTATGCTCTTTTTATAATTAATTGTTCGTTATTCTAACCCCTTTATAATTATGAGGAGGAAATTGAAACTAGATGCTAACCACAACTTACGGGTTCTGTATACTCTCTTGAAGATAGAAGCAATAATGAATTTCCTGTGAAGAAAATGAATTATTTCGAATAGAACTGGAGGATTTTTGGACATCTTTGAGATAACGTACGAGTTATTAAAATAATACGAGGGATATTCAAAAAGTAAGTTACGCTTTTCTACCAAAAGATGGTAATGTTGTGAAACAAAGCGGAGTCAGTGCAGCAAATTGTTGATAGCCAAAGATTGTTACTGTGGCAATTCCATTCAGTTGAAAATTTTGGTCGATCCAACTCTGATTTTACACAAGCATTATTCTGGAGCGTAACCCTTAGTGAGGCATAGCCGCACACCGGAGTCAGCAATAAAGTGTAGATAAGATCATAGAAAGAAAAGTGTTTGAATCAGGATATTTTGCTTTCGTGGAACCATGAGTTTCCTCGTGTTCGCTTAACACGGGCAAGAATCTTATGAATCAGAGAAGAATTCGGAAGTCAAATTCAGAATATATCTCATGCATCCGAATTTTTCTTAACAAACAAGTTGTAAGACTTAATAACCACGAATAGGGCCCATTAATATGAGAATACTCTTTTGTTGGGATGGCATGGTCGTAGCCTCTACATAGTAAATACTTGGGATCTTATTCGTACTGATTGATTAGCGGTGATTATCAGTGTGCTTGCTCAATCTCAGAGACTATGTATTCAAGGAGTGCATCGCACCCGGGCGACAATAGAAGCGTAGCCAACCGTTATTATTATTACTTCAACAACATTATTTGTTGTTTTCTCTGTGATACACACGACTTATCTAGAAAAAGTTATTATGTGAAATTTAAGATTGGCAAACATTTAGAGGAAAGAATTATGGATAACTGAAGACGAGAAGGGTATATTTGTGCCGTGGATTTAATGAAAGACTTGGAATCAATAAAAGATTTTCTGGTATCGAGAATAAATCCTCTTCAGGTTTTGGAATATATCCTCGCGAGAGATTTGCTTGGACTCTTTTCTAATTTTCTTATAGCTTTCCGTGTTTTATTGACACTTCCGGAGACTGTTGCTGCTAAGATAATGATACTCAAAATCAATGTGAACCATTCACTACGTCAGGATACGGTATAGGTATGTATAATTAACTGTTACTGATGTTTTGTGAACAATGTAAGCGGGGGAACGAATTCATAAAACTCCGGTTTTTCAAAGACCAGTAAATTCAAATTTCAAAGACCAGTAATTTCGACCAGTAAATCAGTAAATGTATTGTTTTGATATTAAATTCTTAGGGGCAGCAAATTATGTCGCACCCGGGCGGCAGACAGGCTGGGTGCGGCTCTGCTCAGACTTACAAAACTGCTGAGTATTGAAAGCAGAAAGCAATGAAGGAGTAAGCCCTTATGAGTTACTTCTTTTCCTCTTCTGATATTGTGGCTGATCAGATTGGGAATTGTAAATACAATTGTTCTGTACTTGGTGCTAAGGCGTACATTTTGTGACCCAATTCCTTACAATATATCTGTTGTGATTACTCGTAATATAAAGAAAATCATGAAGGGAGCTTTGATTTTTTATAAAACCAAGGATAAACGGACATGGAAAAGTTTGATAAAGCCGGGAATCGAGCCCGGATCGTCCACTTCCAGGATGGCTGCCCTACTCAATGAATTCCTGAAAATTATCCTATACACAGGTCCTTACGCGCAAAATTATCCTTATCAATTTCCTTAATTTTCTTTCTAAACATCTGTTTTAAAACACAAATTACAATGCGCTTCCACGTTGATTTATTTGATGTTTCAAATCATTTTAGGTTCAATGAATCCTTTCTAAGTCTACCTCTAAGTTTCTTTACCAGATATTGGTGATTCATTGCATGAAACTTTTTATAACGATGTGGATTTTCCACAATCTTATTATTCCTGTCTTCTCCTTTTTTATGTACATTTTTTCTAAGGAACAGCCGGATATTGTTACCTATCTTTAAAAGGGGATTGCCAACGAAATTTATTTCTGAAATTGGTAAAATTTTGCATGGGGTTGGTACCCATAATACCATGTACCAATCACTCTATTTGTGCTTGTACAAGGCTTAGTACATACAATCATAAGTAAAGTACTTTCAATCGTTGTCTTTAGCAGATTAAGCTTACTGACTGTTCAATTAGCGCTTTTTTGTAGTTTTGGTAGTTCTATCTTTCGATATTAATGTTACCAGGCTTGAGACCAATTCGTGGGTTCCCTTATTCTCGTAGAAATTGTTTCTTCCCTGTTTTCAGTTTTCAGTAAGAGTTGAAGGTTATATCGAAAGCTACGTTTGCTCATCGGTCAAATTGTGTGTCTTGCAATCTGTGTGCCGCAGCCTTGCACATTCCAAATGTGGTATTTTTGAATGAATTTTATTTCTTGTTATCAACAATCATTTTCAGATTTTTCATGAAACGATAACTTTTTTGTGATCAGTTTTCTTTTCCTGGAAAAGGTAGATGGACGAAATTGTTATGATTATTCCAAAAGATTGTTCCCTTTGATTCAGAAGTTATATTTCTGCTCAATTGAATTTAATTTTTTGCGGAATCTATTTGTATTTTGGTCAGTTCTTTGGTGATAGGTATAATCTAGGTCTCATTTGTTTATTTAACCCTTTTGGCAACGTTAGGCCAATAGGCCTCTCCTACACCCAACGTCAGGTCCTTGCATTTTTCGATCAATATTCAAAGGAATAAAGTTTTCCCCAGTTTAAACAAAAAGAGAAAGATGCCGTTTTCAAAAATTGAGTCCGCAAATAGTAGGGAATCAGGATTCTTAAGTTTCCACCCAGGTTAATTCCGGTGACATTGCTGTCGCCCCGTTAACCTGGGTGGAAACCTCAGAATCCATTCTATATATTATTCATTGACACTTTATATACATATGTATTTAAAATCTCAGAGTTTCCGCCGTATAAAATGCTTTAGAGTAAGTGTACATTAAGTACTGAACTGCAAAGAAATGTTTCTCTATTTCCAGCTGGATAGAGTACTTTGGGACCTTATTGCTCAATTTATAGTTCCGCAATATCCATTTCAAACAGAGGTATATCTGATAAACAGAGCAGTATAAGTTAGATATGCATAGAATAAAATAGAGGACAATTCATGTTTCAGAAAATTGTTCACTGCAAGAACATTCTTTTGATAAACGAAAGAAATTCTGTCCTCCGTACAATCAAACCTCGTTTATTTAAACTAATATATTGTTCAGCTGTATCTCGTAGAATAGTGCATAAAATTCGTTGTGCCCGTTAAGAAAATATGTTCAGACGGATGCGGGTAATCATATTGCGGTAAAAATGCTGTCTCCAATTTTCTTCATTCCTTTGATTATGAAAATGGAAGCACGTTTACCACCGGATTTTAAAAGATCACCAAAGGAGCTGTAAGACTCAGTATTAATTATCCTGAGGGAAGTTTTGAAAGAAGATTGAATTGCATCAAAATTCGTGTCTAATACAGAGGTTGAGAAATGTGTGTGCTACAGCAAAAAAGTGGTTTGCTTTATTGCTAAGTATTCATGGGATGCTTCAAATATTAAAGTACAATAAAAAAGTCTAATAAGCCAGTTTTAATTAGGATAATTCAGTAATCGAGTGATTCTCGCAAACATTTTGGAGAATTTCGTGAATGGGCAGTAGATTCCCTTAATTAATCTCTCCGAAGGAACACCAAAGAAATGGAAAATAAACATGGTTATATTTCAGAAGCGGTGGTTAAATTAGAAAATATTTCTGTTACAAAGAGGGATAAAAATAAATTTAATTCATCGGAAGTAATAGAAATTCTAAGAAAGAAACCAAAGAACAGGGAATTAAAAGTAGAATCTGGAGTTTCTCTACTAAATAAAAGTTCTTCGTAAGATTATCCGTCTCAGCGGTCGAAGATAAGGAATTGACAGAGTGTATGAACGGTGAAAGGGACGTCAGAGACGTAAGATATTTTTATGATTCTGTCCATATTTTTACTGCTCATTAGATAAACAATTAAATTTGTTCTTTGATGCAACTAACAATGGAGTGACCCTATTTATGACTTGCCACTAGTGCAGTCTGTTTCATTATATTGTTCATTCGGCTCTAATGATCACTAAAATAAGTGATTAACTTATTTGTCATTCATTTGCACACATAACCTAATTCTGTTTTTATGCAGACTGCACGATTTCTCGTGAACATGGTTTATGAATGCGATATACTAACACAGAAGTTACGAATGTCATCGCATTTTGACGCAATTGATACAACGGTAAACGGTGATTACCGGTTATACCCTATACCAATCAGTGATTTCCCCTGCCACACGCCGAAAGGCGACTTGCAGGGTAATTATGTAGATTTATATACCGAAACTCAACCGAAAGAAGAACTAAGTAGTACTTAGTTACATATTCCACGGGTTTTCTTTCCGATTTTGTATGTACCATTTTTCCTTTTCCTTCTCTTTCTCCTCTTGATCGCTCGTCTTCAAGCTAAGTAAAACCATAATACCACATTGTTTGATTAGATTCCCGTGTATCGTATCATAATATATACAATGGAAAATATATCTCCTCCAATACGAAATGCCTATTTACCCTAATATTTCTGTGGAAGAATGGGTCTTATACGTGGGTATATAAGATATTTAAAATCTTGGATACAAATTTTAAAATTGGAAAATATAAGTACGATATGATAGGCCTAATCCTGGTGCTATATCTGAAAAGACAGTTTGGGGGAGTTTTCGTCCAAGTAACAGGTCTAGGAATGGAGAATTTCTGTAAAATTTAATTAAAATAATTACAGAATAATTTCTTCGTATAATTCTCGATACTTACCATTGGATGAGTAGTGGTCTACGGTACTTCTAAAAACCGTGCTGGTCAGGGGCGCCAGACACATGCATTTGCCCCTCGAAACACTCGAAAATTTGGTAATATTCCAGCTGTCGCAAATTGTCGCGACGTATTTTTTCTGATCCTTCATCAAACATCGTGGAATAAGTTTAATCGAGTAGTTCGATTAAATTTGTAACCACATTCCTCGCTTTAGGTAAAAATTTGCTGCGAATTTAGGGTCCGCCATCCTGTTATGCAAATATTCAATTGCAATCATTCAAACAAAGAATACTTCATAGCAAAGGCAAATTATTGCGTTGATGTACCAGGTGAATTTCCTCTTAAGGTCACTGCATCCCTCGAGATTTCATCTCAGGGATTAATTAACTCGTCAAATGTGTATGGGATTCTAAAGGATCTAGTGTTTGCCAGTATCGTGATCACAAACATTCATCGCTCGCGAAACCTGAGTTCCCTGACCAACAAATGATGATAACGAATCTCGCATATTTAGGTCTGTTCGTACAGTATTCAGCCCGAAGGCCGGTTGGAACCTCATCCCCTCTACCATCAGCTACGAAGAGCAAGGAGAGGAAATGAGGCTTACGCAGCAAGATGAGGAGTGAGGTAATTTCCTCTCGCTTTCCTCACGCGATACCCACTTGGCTATCCGAATAACTTATTACTGCCTGTAAAGTATTCAGACCGAAGGCCAGTTAGAACCTCATCCCCTCTACCATGCTACGAAAAGCTATGAGAGGGAAATGAGGCTTACTAGGGTAGATGAGGAGTGAGGTAGTTTTCCATCGCTTTCCTCACTGAGCCAGAATTCTATAAGCGGAACAAGCCCACGTTAGTAAAGCACAATGACTCTACGAGTAACAATCTTCGTAACGCTGCATAAGGAGAAACCTTGATTAACGCCATTATTCAGCATAACTCATACCCCAGTAGCTTTCATATCACCACAGCCGTGAACAAGACCTCGACAAAAGTAAACAAAAGACATATTTTTCTCCATGTATAAGACGAATGATAAATATTTCATTCGTCAGGTAGCAGGACCCGTAAGGGATACTAAGGAATGTAAAAAATATATATTTGCGAGAATGTCTTATTAATAACCCCTTACTAATATCCCAAAAATTCCCTTACTGGCAAATTATGATAATATATCTCGCGCAAATAGGTACGAATGAGAATTGTAGAGCTCTCAGACGTTATGCACCGCACCTTCAGTGACTTGGGTATCGTTCGCCGAGCCGCCGCTTCGGGGACGTAGAAAGCCCGTGGACGAGAAGTGTATGGGGCGATGCAAGTACCCATCGGCGAAAGAAGATCGAATTTTCCGCAGGAATCCTTGAGCGCAAGAGAGGGAGGGGCGTAATAAGGGGAAGGGATGCGACATCTCCGTGGAAACCACGCCTACCAGCGTCAAGTGACCCAATAGGCTTCGCGCAGCCGCAGGAGCATTCGATCTCAAGTAGGTCCAGCGTTGGAAGAAGCTCCCCTCCCACGCCAGCACTCAATACGTCGCTTCTTTTTCATTTGCTTCAATGATAGCGTTTGTGACGCCATTTAAACTGAAACATGCAAATGCGATGAGAAGTAGGTCTGGATCTTGAGTTATGGGTACACTCCCACACGCCCTTTGCTAATGTGTTTCTTTCCGATGATTTGTCCTTTTGAATTATTCAGTTTTCGATTTTGTCCTAAATTTTAACGGGCTCGCCCACTGAATTGCCCTTTTAATCGCTATATCATTGGGAACAGCGAAAAGAATCATTCAGTATGCTGGGAGCTTATGCCAAATTTAATTGCATTATGAACTGTCCAGACTTCTATGAATTTGTAGGAGTAGATAAGATCAGACGAAACTATATCCTCCAAAAACTATGGCCCTCCTTATTCGGAATCCTTAGATGTAAGAAGAGACTAATTAGTCTCGATCTCGCCCATAAATAAAGATGAGTTATTATTTTTATTATTATTCGTTGTTGCGTTGCTATTGATTCTGTCGTTATCCAAATATCAGTGTATATATAATGCACACTGCATTATAATAAATAATATAATGCAGTGGTCGCAAATGATTTGATTAATAGGAATGAAATAACAAAATTGAATTGATATTGAAAAATGCGAGAATAAAGTCATTTTAATGTTCTTTACGTTTTATTTTAGTTTAAATTGAGTTTTTGACGAATCAAATATTTATCACTTGTCTTTTAGTAAAAATGTATCTTTTATTTACTTTTGTCTATGTCTTTTTCATGGCTGTGATGATATGAAAGCTACTGAGATAGGTTACACTGAATAACAACATTAATTAAGGTTTCTCCGTATGCAATGTTACGAAAAGAGTTACTCGTAGAGCCATTATGCTTTACTAATGTGGGCTTGTTCAGCTTATAGCATTCTCGCTCAGTGAGGAAAGCAAGGGCAAACTACCTCACTCCTCATCTACCCTAGTAAGCCTCATTTCCCGCTCCTAGCTCTTCGTAGCCGATGGTAGAGGGGGTGAGGTCCTAACCGGCCTTCCGCCTGAATACTTTACAAACAGTAATAAGTTATTCGGATAGACAAGTGGGCATCGCGTTCACCTTCGGTCAAAGCGGTCCCGGGTTCGATTCCCAGTGAGGACCAATATATATCGGTGTCCACCAAGCATCGTGATGAATATCTGAATTGAGAGGTACCGTGGTCCAGTCTAGAAAAGCCAATACAGCGGCGTAGGAGTTGAAACGCTGACCTCATGTCACCAATTGTAAATGCAGTCTGCCAAGGCCATATCCCTCAAAGGGATATTGTGCCATAGTTTTACTTAAATAAATCATTCCTTTAGTGTTCATTTGATAAACGTTTTCGTAGTTTAACCATCACGATAAGCCTACAGCTACACCTACTAACCTTTACCTGCAGCTGCCTTAAACGATTTGATGGTAGGCGCATGCATTGATTTTACAGTCAATCTTCACCTATTGTTTGCGGGTTTCGCATAGGAATCACTTATCTTATGAATGTGATTATGAAAGTGAAATATGCATGTTTGGCATATTTTGTGTTTATCCGAAATCCTTTACGAGGCAATTTTTTTTATATTCAAATGCTGTAATCAGCGTTGATTTTTAAAATGTTCTTTCTGTAATATGCGTTTACCGAATTGGATATAGTAGTTCATTTGAGCATGTCATAGACTAACCAACGATACCTAATTTACATCTTAGCATTTCCTGATGATTGTGTACCCTATTGAACGAGTGCGTAAAGAGTTACCGTACCAGTTTAATTCATTTGAAGTTTTGCAGCGGTCGGAAAACTCAGAATGTAAGTCTTAAAATGGAGGAATGAGCCTATATTCAATTGTACAGGAAATTAAAATCATTCGTAAAAATCGTTGAAGAACTTCAGGGGAATTTGAAAAAGTCCGAACTGAAGTCGGCGTATTCGGTATGATAAGCATACTCTGAATCTCATTTAGAGGGTGGTGATCCTTAATACCGCCAATTTCCGTCCATGCTCATCAAAATCTTGAAAACTATTGTTCTGAATTTGTGAACTAAATTTAAAGGAAAAACCAGAACTTCTCAACTTTTCTGCTGATATCGCCTGCCGACGTCTGACTTATTTCTTATTACTCCCTATTTATGTTATTTTTGATTAAGCACGCTCTTTGTTGTACCTTTTAAAGTTCAAGGTTACAACTCTTATAAGAATGGTTCCATATACTGCTAACGCACTCCTGCCTGCCGTATCGCATTGCTGAAGGTAAGGCTCATGTGGGTTAAATTGCAACATTTTCAATTTTGAACTGCGTTGAAGAGTGCAAGTTACGCTCTTCGTAATTTAATGAATGTGACGTGATAGTATGAAAGTTGTATTGTTGAAACGGTGACTGCTCGAAATTCCGCCTGCAGGTGCTTTCCATGGGAATTCCCTCCCAGTTTGGATGAGCGCCAGCCACTGTAGTCTTTCCCTCCTAGTCTACCTGCGGCCCAGCCTCTTTGCCTAATCGGAGTCCAGCCCTTAGGCGCTGAACAGCATTGGATAGATATTCTTAAAGGACTATTCTGGCGTCGAAGATTTATTCACTCAATACGATATAACATCTCTTCGATAATCATAGCAGCTTTTAAACTAAATTGAAAGAGCGGATGTGAGAGGGACGGGGTGGATTCTCAAAGCCAGTGGTGCCCAAACGACGGCCCGCGGGCCAGCCCCGTCCCGTCGTATATTTTGGTACGGCCCGCGAGGATATTTATGGCGTAAATCATAATTGATCGTAAACGACCAAAATTTTTCTCTCTCGTGGCTCTAAATAGCCTTCAGAGATTTCAAGCTAAAGCAGTAATGCGTGGCTTAGGCATAATGAAATCGACAAACGATTCCGTGTAATCGATATCAAAGATATTTCTCTTGAAACATACATATACATCATCTCACCTGGTGGTGTATGTAGAAATTCCAACAAGGCATCATTTCGATCTCAATAGCTGTAAAATTCTAGAAAATAAGTAATGATTATAAATGGTAATTGTGTATCTTCGAATAAAATTAATAATAACATTATATCCAAAGAGAATAATATGTTTTAATTGGATAAAAGAGCCAGGATGATATAAAGGAAGTTCTGCAACTTTCGAGAATTGCATACTGTCAGGCCTTTAGAGCAAAAGGTTTTGGGCATCAGGTCTCAATCCGATTGAGTTATGATCCTATGGTAATATTTTACAGCTTGGTAACATTATCCGATAAAATATAGAACAAAAAACAGCGTGACCATTAAGCAATATTAGAAACGTATGCTACTTTCAAATATTATGCATCGCGTTTCAGTGGTCAGGAGAGCCCGTTTTTGCGGTCGAAAGTCGATTTTTCGAACTTCTTCAAAAGAATCCTAATACTTTATATTTTATATTAACAATAGAAATCAAACCTCTTTTATTCACCAGATAGTGATAGCAGAGCTATGTTAAAGTAAAATGGATGGTTAATTTTAAAATTTGCTGAAACCTCATTGTTTATACCGGCAATCACCAATGTATCACTTACAATCATAGGCGGAGTGCTGTCACAAATCGTCAAATGACTAACAAAAAGGCAGCAGGTATTTTTACATCCACTAACAAATGGGTATTCACATTTATTTTACTGTGCGAGAACTTGATGGTAGACGGTGTTTTTTTATAAGTCAAAATTTTTTCGATCGACAGGGAATGGAATTGTGGCCAGGAATATACCGCTCTTTTGTCAGACCTAGGTGTAAATTGAGTAAAAGATCGTTATAAAATTTAAGAATATAATATGTTAATGTTTAATTTAATTTAATTCTAGAATAACTTTCGTTGCAAATAAAACAATTCCACTTGTGAAATTTTAAGGGCAAATATGTAGCAAAATTTCTGAGAAATTCCGTCCGTCAGTATCACCCAAGTTTGAAGGACTAATTCTATCTAAAAATGGTTACCAAAGATGAAAAATGGACATTTACAATTGAAATGAACTTTTATCCTCCATAGAATTAGGTTTTTCGGTCCATTCGAAGGAATTCGAAAAATCGACGTCTCACCGCAAAAACGGGTTCGCAAGACCACTGTGCAGCGCATCAGTAAGCCGCAGTGGATATCTTAAGGAACACTGCTGAGTCTAACAAAAATCACCGGTAGGAAGCATCCAAGACGGTAAACTCACGTTCAAGCGACCCATGTCTTTACTCCGCAACGTATCATTCCGTTGCTTCCTTTTACTGAAGACTTTTCGGAGAAAAACTATCCACTATAAGGAAGGCTCTATTATTACAATTCTAATATCATAATTCCATTCTGAAATACTTCACTCAATAAAGACAAGTCTGTAAGTGCTCTCGATTGTGCCATTAGTCGCATTCTTATAAATACATTTTCAAGGGGGAAGACAGCCGCAAATAGGTTCTTGGTTCTCTGGTCTGGGATATTTTATGCGGCTTGAATACTAAGTTTCGTATTGCGTGGAGAGATTTTTTGCGAGTTAGCTACCCTATCTAACAGGCATCTCACTAACCGCCCTACGCGACTATAGAGGCTCGGAAGAGATTCAGATGAACTTAAAAAAATATCTACGCCAAAAAAATATCAATGACAAACTAAAACGATATCAATTTTTGACTGTTTTTCGTGGCTCGTAATTGTCAGAGAAATTACAACAATTTCCTTGTATCGAACATTGATTACATACCATTAAATATTTTGCTGTTTTTTATTGAATGACACTGTTCATAATTCCGCAGTTGCAACAGGAATTTTGTTAAATTAAATGGCTATCATTCTCTTTGAAGAAATTTCTCATTCCTGAAATTTGAGTTCAGTAATGCCCTTTCAGCGATTGACAGGTTAATGCTAGAATGCTACTGAAGAGATTCAAATTTTGCGTCACAGTGTCACACATGACTTTAAGAAGTAATGTGTCAAATCATTTTTCATCAATCCCTCCAAATTTGAATGGGAATTTGAATCATCCAAAAATGTTCAAACAGCCCAGAGAGGCTCAAATCTAGGTGATTGGAAAAACCTCGCGGCTCATTGATACGGCAATTTTTATCTGCTAGAACTAAATTATATCTAAAAAGCTATCATTTTAAGTTTTTCTTTGCTTTCAAGTGGAGAAATTTTCGTGGTGAAAGAGAATGAAATTTATATTCCAAAAATTTATAGCTAAATCTGTTAATTCATTTCCAAGAGTAAATGTAAATTATGATGCAAACGAGGCTATATTTAGGTGTATAAAGGTTTATAAGTTTTATCAGGAAACCTATTCCTGTATCTACAGTATTTCTACAGCATAACAACATCAGGAACAAATTCGTAGCATCACTTACCAGCATTTTCATGTCTTCTTGATGCAATAAAATACCCAAGCTAACGCCCCAACTATCAATTTAAATAATTTGATCAATGAATACTTCATTTTTATTTGGAAATTAAAAACTTTTATGAATGATTTTTCTTTTCCTGCAATTCTGATGAAGAAATAGTTATATCCGCTTTCGAGGCTTGTTTTAAAGTTTAAGCCCACAACTTAAGAAATAGGCAAATCAGCAAAATATTTTTCTATCTCAACAATTTTGGATGTCTTCAGCTGGAGATTTCCAAGGAATGTAAGTCCCAAGTAGGACGGAAATTGTCGAGAAATTCATATCTCGATATTCGTTTACTTCGATACCTGCATCTATTGAGGAATATGAAAATCTCTCTATAGGTGGAAGGTGGGGATGCTATGTAAAAAGCTCATCTAGTGTGTGTCCAAGGAATAACAATTGTGCCTCCTGCAGGTCCTCCGGTACTTCCGCGACCCATCACACTGATCGCATCAAATTAAGCAGTACCAAATGCATCTATTCACTGCAGATTCATTTTCTTTAATTACTTAATTAATTACGGCGATATTTGTGAAACTTATACATAGTACACATATTTATTATACATATTTAGCTCAAACAAAACCTGACTACGTCCGCAGAATAGTCCACAGTTCATTTTCTTTTCACCAGTTCTGGGAAATATAGACAGATTAATAGACCGATTTCACTGTAATTACTTCGCACTATTTGGTGAAATTTATCTAAAATTCTGAGTTAAGACAGTGAAATAATTCAGCGACTAAATTTAAAAAATAAACGAATTAAACTAAATTTCAAAACTAACTAAGGCAATCAGAATACTCAAGGAGAAAGTCCACTATACTCGGGAGAGCATCGGTATAGGGAAAGAATTGGTCATATATCGATTTAAAAATCGCGATTTCATTGTAGACAATGAATCATCAGGGGTAGGGATGTAATGAAGTATTAGGACTCAATAACGCAGGTAATAACCATCATTACCCTAATGCTTATCTACAAAATCTATAGCGAATTATTTTAGTCATTTGAATTCACGCGTATGATTTTGGGTTTCCCGTGATCTACGTCAAATTCAACCAAGTTTGAGGGATTTTCCATGGTTTCCGAGAAGACCAACATCCTATTCATTCTATTTAAAAAAGCTACGGATCTCCATGAACGAAGCTCAAAATCAATTTACCTTAATGGATTAAGGAAAGAGCCCCCCAACTTGTAAAGAACTCCTTTCAGAAGCACAAAAAATGAGAAAATCGTCAAAAATTATAGATTATTGAAAAATAAATAATTATATTCCTCTCGGCGAAGGAAGTACGCAAGAGAAAGATATCCCCCCGATAAGAGCTACGGCAACAAATTATTATTTCCTCTTCCAAACTCTTTGAGATTGGGAAGATATCCGTCTTTCCTTCAGATCCACATTAATGACCCGGCAGCGACCATAAACAATAGAAAACTCGGCAAGAACTTTTCAGGTAATAACACGGCTTTATTTTCGCCTACCACCATTACCTTTTGTTCTTCGGCTAGTTTTTTGCTGGTATCCCTCGAAAGGCATTGGGGTACTTGACGCCCTTCCCGCCCACGGCGCCAACCCTTCCTCCCCCAAACCCTTTCCGCCCGTAACCCCTTCGCCACCCACCGCCCCTCTCCCTTAGCTATAATAGCCATCCATCGCCTCCTTTCCTCACATCTAACATTTTTTTGTTCCGCCTTTTCATCCCTTTCTTTTACTATAACGTGTTCATTCATTACCTTTATATCCCTGAGGACCGATGGAACTCGATCTCTTAGAGTTTTACGAACTTTCGTCACACAAAATTTTTCCTGCGCGTGTTCTAAATAGTCTTTAAATTTGAGGAATCTCTAATGACTTAATCACGACCAGGGCAGCCACCACTCCAGGTTTGACTCGAAGTCTCCGGGTTGAAGAAAATTCCTCTGAGTGAAAGAACTAAATCTCCTATCAGAATTGATTTTATCAGAAAACCAAAGTTAATAGCAAGCATCGAAAATAGAGCCACAATTATTGGTGTAAATAAACAAAACACAATCCTATATGGAAGGACAATGAAACCTGCCCGAGAAACTTCATAAGCCTCCGGGTTAAGGAGACTTTAGAGTTGGTAACTCCGATCACAACCCGAAGGGAATAAGAGGTATTATTTGTAAGACAGTGGTACAGAGGATCAGAGAGGTTTTCAAAGAATACCTCTTAAGCCTTCGATGGTTTTTCATGGAAAAACTTTTCCTTGAACTTTTAACTTTTTAACAGCAAAATGAACCAAATGTATAAATAAATGGCGTTAAATAGGGCGTAACTTTTCTTTTTATGATCGAATATGTTATGAATGATGTTTTTTTCGGAAATATGTCCCATAAAACAGCTTGTCCAATAAACGCTTCTGGAAGGTTCAAATATGTTCCTGTTATGCGACACCAGCCTTGCTCCTCAAGCTTGGTGGCTGTGGGATTGGTGAAAGTTATCCATCAAAGTGGAAAAACTAATTTCGTTTAAAATCAAATCGTAATTTTTCCACTGATATGGTCAGATCAGACACATAGGAAAGGTAAAACACGTCAAATGGAATCGCATTAGTCTAAAGGAGAACGTCCGCTTCGGTTGACGTTCAGCCGATCCGACTTCATGGGTTACATATAATATGAAAGCTCTAACACTGAATTTTGAGTCAGTTTCCTTTGCTTCCAACAGTCGGGCCTGTGGATCCAAGTCTGGTCGGGTAGGAACCATGGAGTAAGGATACATATATCCTTACTCTATGGTAGGAACCTGCGCCCAATGTTAGAGCGCCCTTAGTTTTTATTAGTCCAACTGTTACTTTCCATAAGAGTGTGTGTTTACGTGTTTGATTTTTAGCATTATCTTCACTTGAATCTTAGATTATACCCGTGCCAATCATCTTTCATTGATCTTGAACGGTCACAACTGAAGGAAAGAGTTTGCTTTAGGAATCAATTGGCTGGATTCGGTGGCAAGCTATCCTTTAGTTACCGATCTTAAGGGTTTGCACATCAGCTTAGTCATGACATCTGCGGTTTTCTTCATTATTTATTGTCATAGTACCTTCCATTCTGGTTTCCTTTCGGGAAATTATCGTTATTTACATGGAAATCAAACTGTTAAACACAATCTATTCATTTCTTTTTTCGTACAATGGCTTAAAGTAAACGTTCAAATTCAGCATTTTAGGTGATAACTTTGTTTCCAGTGAAACAATTTCATATATGTTTTCAATTGTAATTTGTATTGTTTGGCATGCCAAACTTATCAGATGATGTGGAAAATTTATGCAAGTATGAGCTCATTTGGCATTCTAAGTCGTGGCGATGGTGCGCAGTTAATCATTGCGCGACATTAGTATACAATATTTCATTAGTGTAAGAGTATTTAAATATTTAAGTAAATAAATAATGGAGTCGAAAAAATACTTTCACGTGTGAAATATCAATGTGCGATTAGAGCATCTTCTGATAAGCTAAAATAAGAAAAAGCGTTGACGGCACCATTGTATTCTTGAATCTATTTAATCGGAAGCACTCTTTTAAGTAATTTAACCTTTTTATTACGGTTCATTCGATTAAAGACTGTAACGAAGTTCCCCCGCCATACGCCTAATGCGCCATTCCCCCTGATGCGCAAAGTTGTTTATATTATATTCATTGGAATTTTTTATTCAAAATATTTAACTCAACGCATGCGAAGAGGTCATCGTCTATCAGCTTCAATCAAAATTTCGTAAATAAATCGAAATTTAGGATGATAATTTCCAACTTCGTGTGTTAATTTTAAACCATGATGCCACCGTCGATAAATTTCAAAGGAGTTCTTCCGTTTGAGAAATGCTATTCTAAACATATAGAAATACAACTAGTCGATTACTTCCTTACGTCGTGAACATCTTCAAGTCAGATACTTTTTCTGTATCCATGTAATAGCATATATTAAATAAAGGATGTGTTGTAGTTGAGATAGAGATATACTCATGGCCCATTCAGCGAATGACAATCAAAGAGAAGTATTTAATCCTTCAGTTCATTAAGAATGTTAGGATTCATATATCGCGCCGAATAGCTCGCAAGAATTTTCAGCCACATGGTTTCTCTGTCTGAAATAGAGAAAACACAGGGAGAAATTATTAGTGGTACACGTCTCCCTCGGTCTCGCTTCGGAAAAAATCTCGGATCGCAGTCTTCATGCCCCTCCTAGAGATGAGAGCTGTGTACACTTGTGCTTGAAGAGGCTCTAAGCGGCGAATATCCGAGGAGCTGAGAGGCGTACAGAAATGCGTGGGAGAGCGAGAAACGGGGTTGAGAGCGTGTGGGTGAAGAAGGACATCAGATAAGAGAGAATACATTACGGGATGTTCCTGGATCCTGTCACGCTGGCATTCGCCTCCCCCTATTCTCTTAGGGGAAACAGACAAGCCTTATGAGGTATAGTTTCACCCTCTCTAGACAATGCGAGCTTCGTTTCATAATTATTTTTCAAAAAGGTTACTATTAGATCTAATGGCCCAGTTATCTTCCCTCTATCATTTTAATACTGAGAATTTAGACACGTACCGATGACCCTCTCATAAGCGAACAATTAAGAGTAACTGAGAGAAGAAGAGAATTCGAATCTTAAGAAAAACGTTTTCAACGTATTCACTGTTTTGAACCGTGTCTAATTATGTCTGTCCTCACTTATTGAAATTAGAAAGGAAAAAAAGAGGAAAAATTTTAACAATCGGTGTTAATTATAGTTGTAATTTAATCCTCTTGAAATATATCAATTACCTTCTCGTTTAGACTAACGATCTTAAACTCCTCACTCCGACTAGATTGAAATAACAAGTTGTACGATTCGGGATAGAAACTTTGAAATCAGCTGACGCTTAAATGTTATTATTGAATGAAACATTTTAAAAGCTACATCGCTACATTGTATTTAAATATTGCAATAATATTGTATTGGAGATAAGCCATTGTAGTTGACAGGGAATCGTTTTTTTATGCACTGTATTCCGCATTATTATACGTAAGGATTTTGAGGAAATATTAAACTTGTTGGTACATATTGTTTGTAATGATTGTAGTCTGACATGTAAATTATAACTGTTTACGTGATATGTTGAGAAGTGAATTTTGTAAAATATTGAAACTAGTGGACTGGATAACTTATGATCAATTGTTTTGTATGCATCTCTGTAGAACTTTTTAATACTATTTGAGTTGTTGAATTTAATACAACGTTACCACCTGACCCAGCGTCTATATGCGGAGAAATTGTGCAATAATAATAATACCAAAAAAATAAGAAAAATTCATAAATTGCTCTGAGATTTTAAAGGAGACTGAAATATCTCATTGATTTTTTCAAAATTACCTTTATAGGTAATTGCGAAATCATGCCTCTTTTAAGCACATCATCCGTAATATTCTAATTCCAAGACTCTTCGGAAACAATTTTCCCCTCTAACATTTCTGAAAATAATGACCCGACAATGGTCGAATGAAGTAGAATATGTAAGACACCAACACTATTTGAATACCTAAAGTATTCCATAACCAAATTCGAACACAGGAATCGACTTTTCTAAAGGAAAATTAACTTAGAATTTATGATCCTTCCTGAGAAACATGTATTAATGTGGAGTCTGTTTTANATCGTTAATTCTGACAAAAAAATATGGAATGAGATATCAAATGTAGCTCTTTCGTCATAACTCATCGGAAACTTATTACCATTTGAACATTTTAATTTGCGTACTAATTGTGACTGTTCTCCGCTCCTACCACTTACCTAGAATAGTGACGCCTCGCATTACGTTGTTCCACAATCCAGGTGTCCCGCGATTCGCAGTCGAATTTTGAGAGAAAAACTGCATGTGTACGTGTGAGCCATTTCATGGTATCATTTGATATTCGTCCCTTTTCTGTGCTTTCAATTGCTAAGATCTCGATTTTTTTCTGAAAATTACTTGCCCTAGGAAGTTGAAACCTCTGTTACTTCTCGATGCAATCTTCTTGATGATATTTTTAACAATAAAATAATAAAATATTTAACGTCTTTGTCATTATCCCATGGCTGCTGAGAATAATTCTTTATGGGTGTGCTTTACCCACTGGAAAAATCGCTGGGAAATCGAGGGGCGTCCAAGTTCTAAGGTCTCCAATTTTTTTACGCCCAGGATAGTGTTGCCAATTATGTTACAAATTCAGGATTACAATTTAGGTTAAAATCTTCAGACCGTAGCTTTTCAAAGCTACCACATCTTTCTACTTAATCTCAATGATGATAAAAAATTAGAATTTGAACGTCTTAAATTTGGCTTCTCACACATTTAATGGAAGGAAACTCGAACCGAGGATCCAGATATTATATTGGTGCATGCACCTCCTGCCACACGCCGAAAGGCGGCTTGCAGGGTACAAACTTAAACATAGACAGATATGTGGTTTATTACAAAAGAGACTCGCAACAATACAAGGAATGAGTAAATGTAAGTTTATATTTCCTTTCCGTATTCTTTGATATATTTCATTTCATTCCCGATACTCTTCCGAAAGATTTTGGTCGATCCAACTCCGGTTTTACTAAACGAAGCAGTTTTCTGTGGTATTCGTAACCCCCCGACATTGGTGAGGCATTGCTTCACACCGAAGTCAGCAACAAATTGTAGATAAGATTATAGAAGGAAACGTGTTTGAATCAGAATATTTTGCTTTCGTGAGATTCCTCGTCTTCGCTTAACGCGAGCAATAACCTCATGAATCAGAGAAGAATTTTAAATCTTAATACTTTCCAGCCTTGAATTCAAGTGTCATAAAGTATTTTCATTTCTTCCTCTATGGCGTTCCACAAAGTATGGTTAAGTAATATTGATTACATAAGTAATTCTAACATCTATTTACCTAATTTTTCACGCAGTATCAGTAATTCTATATCATTTGCACTAAATCATGAGCGGATATTTTAAGAAAGTTCTTCATATCCAACGAAACGTCCTTAAATATTTTAGCTCGGAAGAAATACTCCAAATTCAAAAAAGTGTATGAACTAGAGTGTGTTGTAAGATGGGCCAATCGAAAGCGGTAAAGGATCAGAGGAACACTTGTGTCAGCAGTGTAGAAAATTTATAGAAAGAAATGTGTTTGAATCAGGATATTTAGCTTTCTTGGAACTATAGAATTCCTCGTGTTCGATCGCGAAATCTCAGTTTTTAGAGAACAAATTTTCTCACTTAATACACTTATGATAATAAATTGAAATCATTCTCAAGAAGGGTTTCTTATGTTTGGCTCAGTGTTCTCATCCTCTCCCTAGCACACAATTTCGGATATAATTCGCGTTATATCACATACGGAGGCAATCAATATATCTCGGGGGTATGAAATTGAACAATTAAATAACAGGAACAATTTAAGTAATAAGATTTGTAACTTTTCCTCTTCTGACACTCCCATTGGTGATATTGCGGGATGAAATAATATAATCTGCAAAGGTTAATCATTAGTCCGAAATAATACAGCGCCTACTTCCATTTCTCAAGCTTTTCGTCAGATCTTCTCAAAATTTTGTATGATATCTCTCAAAGTTGGTCTTCTCAGTCGGTAAATGTAAGTTGATATAGCAGTAGTTGAATTCCGTCACTTTCTCAGCTTCTCTTATCATTTGCGTATTCTCTAGAAGTAAATTTTACCAATTTACCTTTACTGTCCTTTCTTAAGCGATGCTTCGTCCTCTTACAGCAACGTTTTTAGCTTTAAAATACTTACCCTTTCTCAGCCGCAAAGACCGACAAAAGCATTGTATTCCTTTCTCCATATCATTTTATTACAGCAAAAGAAGCTTCGTGAAATAATTTTTTATACTCATAAGACATTTAAGAAATGCATCAGTCTGCGATCCTAATTGCGTTTCATTGAAGTTTGATAGTTATTACTATTTCTTCATGAGTTTTGAGTGTCTCTTAATCATATGTTGTGTTCTAGATCTTATCTAACCATATGCTTTTGTAATGGACCCGTGGGTGTGGCGAGGGCTGAACACCCCTCGGGCATCAGAGCGCTGAGCCCATAATTTTTCTTTACCTATTTAATTCTTATTATTTTCATTAACATATGTGCCTTCTATTAATACAAATGACTACAAATTTTCCGAATGTATTATATTAAATTCAATCAATAATCAAAAATTGTTGTCCTCCGCATTCGAATGGAAATGTCGTCTTTTCTTCATTAACGATACGCGACAATAGCGGGTGAAGAATTCAGATTGGTGTCCCTACTTAGTCATACGAGCTGAACTATTCCCTAGATATGGATATAGATTAATATTTCATTAAGATAACGCTTATTATATATCATGTCCCTGATTTGTGATTGCCGAAAGTGCGTTAATACACTCGAATTAAATCGTTTAATGGAACATGTGACGTTATCGGCTGTCTACGAGAGATGAAAAAATTTCCTTTTAGTTAGCACATCGAAGTCGCTATGTTTTGACTTGAACGTGGCAGCCGCTCACTACGCCAATCTCGATTCGTTTCCCTTGTCGGCCCGAACCCCAGGGGCCCTTCCTCGGGCCGCCGCCCTTTACATCTTCCTCTGCTTCACCATTTATTTCCTCGCAGCCCTTCCATCCTTATCGTTAATTCTGACAAAAAAATATGGAATGAGATATCAAATGTAGCTCTTTCGTCATAACTCATCGGAAACTTATTACCATTTGAACATTTTAATTTGCGTACTAATTGTGACTGTTCTCCGCTCCTACCACTTACCTAGAATAGTGACGCCTCGCATTACGTTGTTCCACAATCCAGGTGTCCCGCGATTCGCAGTCGAATTTTGAGAGAAAAACTGCATGTGTACGTGTGAGCCATTTCATGGTATCATTTGATATTCGTCCCTTTTCTGTATCACCGTACTGTGTTGGTGTTTGTTGTTTTTGGGTCAAGAAGTAAGTTCATTGTTCTTCATCTTTTAAACTAATGTATAACTTATTTTTTATACTATTATTATTATTTAACTTTCAAGGCTAGGCCAAAATGGCCTCTCTTTCACCTTACCTCTGGAGATATTCCAAACAAATAGGCAAACATTGCTAAAAGGTAATTGGTACAAACAGTAGATACAAACTAATAGGCATTTTAGTCGATACATAATTAACACTTATACATGCAAACTATAATATAATAT
>KZ308370.1:574732-614450 GCA_000376725.2 Ladona fulva
CTTTTGGGAAAAATACGGTTCATAATTTCATCGCCTTTTTCGGAAATTTTAATTTTCAATGTTGCAATCGCAGACATGAAAATTTCTCGCTTCGCGGTGTCTTCACTTGCCACGATCTCGATTATAGGGATATAAATAATTTTTCAGAAGTCTCCCTCACCTCAAAGCCTCGACTAAGGACTTCCTCGTTATCACCGTTCTCAACGCTCATTCTCGTTGTAGGAAAAACATAATACGTGAGTTAATATTGAGCTGCTTTCGTAACATTAATGTAAATTAAGAGGATTTTTACCCCTTCTCATCATACAGTTAGTCTTGTTTCCTATTTGATTAAACAGATAATGTTTTCACGTAATACCTGGAATATAATTGCCACATTCGGTCTTCCTACAACCCTCCGAAAGATAAATTTGACTGAACTTTACATAATCGTTTGCGGTCATTATTATCAGTTTGAACTAAACAACAAAACTCCGTCCTTAAAATGGAATAAAGTGGAATGATTGGAACAAATCCTACAAACAAAATTCCCCTACTATATTTGCTTCATCGAGAGCATTTATACGTACAAAAAGTGGTTTGAAGGTGTTATATAGCTCCGAATGACTGAGAATACACATGCAGGACTAGGCAGATGTGTGATATGGGGAGTACTACAAAGCTTCTCAGAGATGGCGCTCCAGGTAAATTCAAGTATTCAATGTTTAGCTTTGGTTTTCCCATTTAGGAATGTATTACGAATCCCAGAAAAATAAGCGGTATCACTGTCTATTCTTTTCGCACTACTCAGATACACGTTCGATCCAATATCTCCGAAATAAAATAGAGCGCGAGTCATTGTATCTCTTCGGAAGCTACCTGATAGTTCGTACACAGGCTTCTATATAAGCAGGCAGATATTTCGCTTAGGTTATCTCTAAAATCTCACTTTCAGAAACCTCCATCACATTTTACAAATGGTACAAACTATATCTTGAACTAAAACCTCACAAAACATTTTTCATCTCATTAGTTTCTTGATTTTCTATGATATGGTGTAGAAGCGGCGGGAACATAGTTTGAAATCGAGTCGCCCATGCATTGCTAGCGCTTTGCAAATATTGAAAGTTTTTCAAAAGAGCGTTTATTCGGTCTCCAGTGATACTAATAGAATTATATACATGATCATTTCATTTAAGATATAAATATGCGTTGTAATCACAATTACATAATTCTTTGCAATATCGTTCAAATCTCGCAAATATATGAATATGATAGATAAATGAAGAGATATAAAATATTTAAGTCTAACAAAAATTAGTTGAGCAAATACAGGAACCAGAACGAAATTATTACGTACTCTATCATTCTCTGAGAAAAGTCCTCCTTCTTCCAGGAAAAAAACTAGTCAAAATTTCAATTGGGTACGTTCCTCCTTTTCGGAATATACGGTCATAATTTCATCGCCTTTCCCGGAAATTTTAATTTTCAATGTTGCAATCGCTGAAATGAAATTCTCTCGCTTCGCGGAATCTTCAGTTACCACTATCTCGATTATAGGGATGGATAAATAATTTTTCAGAAGTCTCCCTCACCTCAACCGCTAAACTAAGGACTTCCTCGGTATCATCGTTCTCAACGCTCATTCTCTTTGTAGGCATTACATAATACGGGTGTTAATTTTGAGCTGCTTTCCTAACATTAATGTAAATTGAGAACATTTTTACCACCTCGCTCATCATACAGTTTGTCTCGTTCCATTTTTTAACAAAACAGATAATGTTTTAATGTAATAGCTAGATGATAATTGCCACTTTCGGTCTTTCTACAACCGTCCGAAAGATAAAATTGACTGTACTTCACATAATCTTTTGCGACCATTATTATCAGCGTTACCTGAACTACAAAACACCGTCCTTAAAATGGATTTAAGTAGAATGATTGGAACAAATCATACAACACAAAACTCCTGCTATTTTTGCTTTATGTAGGGCATTTACACGTACAAAAAGTGGTTTGAAGGTGTTATATCGCTCCGAATAACTAAGAATGCACATGCAGGACCAAGCAGATGTGTAATATGGGGAGTACTAGTAAGCCTCGCAGAGATGGCGCTCGAAGTAAATTCAACTATTCAATCTATAGCTTTGATTTTTCCATTTAGGAAAGTATTACGAATCCCAGAAAAATAAGCGTTATCACTGTCTTTTCTTTTCGCACTACTCAAATACACGTTCGATCCAATATCTCCGAAATAAAATACAAGGCGAGTCATTATATCTCGTCGGAGGCTACCTGAGAGTTCGTACACAGTCTTGTATGTAAGCAGGCAGAAATTTCGCTTAGGTTATCTCTCAAAAATCACTTTCAGAAACCTCCATCACATTTTACAAATAGTATAATCTATATCCTGAACTAAAACCTCACAAAACATTTTTCATCTCATTAGTTTCTAGATTTTCTNTAGGTTATCTCTCAAAAATCACTTTCAGAAACCTCCATCACATTTTACAAATAGTATAATCTATATCCTGAACTAAAACCTCACAAAACATTTTTCATCTCATTAGTTTCTTGATTTTCTATGATATGGTGTGGAAGCGGCGGGAACATTTTTTGAATTTGAGTCGCCCATGCCTTGCTAGCGCTTTCCTAATATTGAAAGTTTTTAAAAAGAGCGTTTATTCGGTCTCAAGTGATATTCATAGAACTACATATATGATCATTTCATATAAGATATAAATATGCAATATAATCACAATAACATAATACTTTGCAAGATCGTTCAAATCTCGCAAATATATAAATATGATAGATAAATGAAGAGTTATAAAATATTTAAGTATAACAAAAATTAGTTGAGCTATTACGGGAACCAGAAAAAATAATTACCTACTCTATCATTCTCTGAGAAAAGTCCTCCTTCTTCCAGGAAAAAAACTAGTCAAAATTTCAATTGGGTACGTTCCTCCTTTTCGGAATATACGGTCATAATTTCATCGCCTTTCCCGGGAATCTTAACTTTCAATGTTGCAATCGCTGAAATGAAATTCTCCCGCTTCGCGGAATCTTCAGTGGATGGATGGATAAATAATTTTTCAGAAGTCTCCCTCACCTCAACCCCTAAACTAAGGACTTCCTCGTTATCATCGTTCTCAACGCTCATTCTCGTTGTAGGAAAAACATAATACGTGAGTTAATATTGAGCTGCTTTCCTAACATTAATGTAAATTGAGAGGATTTTTACCCCTTCTCATCATACACTTGGTCTCGTTTCCTATTTGATTAAACAGATAATGTTTAAACTTATACCTGGAATATAATTGCCACATTCGGTCTTCCTACAACCCTCCGAAAGATAAATTTGACTGAACTTTACATAATCGTTTGCGGTCATTATTATCAGTTTGAACTAAACAACAAAACTCCGTCCTTAAAATGGAATAAAGTGGAATGATTGGAACAAATCATACAAACAAAAATCCCCTACTATATTTGCTTCATCGAGAGCATTTATACGTACAAAAAGTGGTTTGAAGGTGTTATATCGCTCCGAATGACTGAGAATACACATGCAGGACTAGGCAGATGTGTGATATGGGGAGTACTACAAAGCTTCTCAGAGATGGCGCTCCAGGTAAATTCAAGTTTTCAGTATTTAGCTTTGGTTTTTCCATTTAGGAAAGTATTACGAATCCCAGAAAAGAAATCGATATCACTGTCTTTTCTTTTCGCACTACTCAGATTCACGTTCGATCAAATATATCCGAAATAAAATAGAATGCGAGTAATTATATCTCGTCGGAGGCTACCTGATAGTTCGTACACAGTCTTGTATATAAGCAGGCAGAAATTTCGCTTAGGTTATCTCTCAAATATCACTTTCAGAACATCCATCACATTTTACAAATAGTATAATCTATATCCTGAACTAAAACCTCACAAAACATTCATCACCTAATTAGTTTCCTGAGTTCCTATGATATGGTGTGGAAGCGGCGGGAACATTGTTTGAATTCGAGTCGCCCATGCCTTGCTAGCGCTTTCCTAATATTGAAAGTTTTTAAAAAGAGCGTTTATTCGGTCTCAAGTGATATTAATAGAACTACATATATGATCATTTCATTTATGATATAAATATGCAATATAATCACAATTACATAATACTTTGCAAGATCGTTCAAATCTCGCAAATATATGAATATGATAGATTAATGAAGAGATATAAAATATTTAAGTCTAACAAAAATTAGTTGAGCTATTACGGGAACTAGAACGAAATAATTACGTACTCTATAATTCTATGAGAAAAGTCCTTCTTCCAGGAAAAAAACTAGTCAATATTTCAATTGGGTACGTTCCACCTTTTGGGAAAAATACGGTTCATAATTTCATTGCCTTTCACGGAAATTTTGCTTTTTAATGTTGCAATCGCAGAAATGACAATCTCTCGCTTCGCGGAATCTTCACTTACCACTATTTCGATTATAGGGTTGGATAAATAATTTTTCAGAAGTCTCCCTCTCCTCTAAGCCTCAACTAAGGACTTCTTTGGTATCATCGTTCTCATCGCTAATTCTTGTTGTAGGTACTACATTATAAGAGTGTTTTATTGATTTCCTTTCATAACATATAAATTGTGAGGAATTTTCCCCTTCTCCTCATACAGTTACACAATTACATAATACTTTGCATGACCTTTCATATCTCGCAAATCTTCTTCGTCTTCGTTCTGCACTACAGCTCAATGTGAGCCTTGTTCTTCTCTTCCATGCTTCTCCATGATTTCCTGTCTTTGGATTCTTAATCCCAATTTTGTATTCCTATTGCTATCAGGTCTTATATTACGTTATCCTTCCATCTTATCTTTGGTCTGCCCCTTCTCCTTTTTTCATTTAAGTTCTTTTTGAAGATTAGTTTGGCTATCCTGTCATCATGCTAGCTGTCTTTGTGTCCTAGCCAGCTTATTATTTGCGATTTTATGAAAGGTACTATATTCTCCTTATTTTTTAGTTGTTTAGCCAGTAGCTTTCTGAGGAGCTGATCATCGAGTGTAAAAGAAATAGCGTACTTTTTACATATTCGTCCTCTCCTGGAGTATTGCTGTGCGATTTGGGATCCTCACGAAGTAGGATTAAAATAACATCTTGAGATGGTTCAACGTAGGGCAGCTAGGTTCGTTAAGGGAGATTTCAGATTTGACAGTAGTGTTTCCTCTATGATAGAATCCCTCGGATGGAACTCGCTTAATGATAGAAGACTTGAATACCGTAGGAAGCTTTTCGATAAGTTTGTCACTACGGATCTCGGGGAGGAGATAGTTGATTTTCTCATCCCAGCTAGTAACGCACGTAATCTTCGAAAGAAAACGAAAAACGATACAGGGAAATAGTCGCCAGGACGGATAGATATTTTTGGTCATTTTTCCCGCGAAGTATCAGAGAAGCTAATAGCTATCCAGGGTATTTAGGGATATAGGTGTTTTGCACCCCCTGCCACGTGCCACTGGCGGTTTGTGGGGTTAAATGTAAATGATTTATTTCTTCTTTATGTAGTATTCTCCATTGGCCATTTTTAAAAAATGGTCCATATATTTTTCTAATTATTCTTCTTTCAAATATCCTTAAATGATTTTCATCACTTTTTGTTAGTGTTGTAGCCTCAGCTCCATAAGTTGCTATTGGCCTGATTACTGTGTTACATAATTTCATTTTTGTAGTTTTCGAAATTAACTTTGGTTTGAGGACACCTTCGTACATATGATAAGTTTTGTTAGGTTTTTGAATTCTATCCTGTACATATTCTCTTGCTTGGTTCTCATTATTTATTTGAATCCCTAGGTATTTGAATTCCTTAACTCCTTCAAATTTATAGTTTGCTATTGTTAGGTCTTGCAATTGTTCATTATCTGCATTTCTTGGTATTTATAAATATTTTGTTTTCTCTTCATTGGTATATCTTCATGATGGCGCTTTTGATCATTGGTAATAACTGATACGGAAACTCATTTGTTTCCAGACTGTGTTAAAAGTGTGTCACAAATACTTTAAATACTTCTTTTACTTTACAAACATTTTCAAGTCATTTCATGTATGATTTCAATGTACGTAGAAATCACAAATACATAATACTTTGCAATGCATTTCATATATCTAAAACATATGCATCTCTAATACATAGGCTTCGTAGTCTTGTTTGGCCCTGTATGAGTATTCACGGTTAATCGGTGTGAAAGTACTCTTTCGAATCATTAATTAGCTAGTATGAATGCCCTCCGCAATACAAAAGTGACGGGAATGAATCACTTCTGCCGGAGGGCCAGCCAATGTTAAATCACCATTTTGGTTAATGTAACTTTTCCCTGCGATACCTGCTATTCCATTATAAATTTTAGATCCCAAATATCAGACGCAATCGAATCTAAAATGCATCTTATTTTTTAAATTTTGATAAACGCAAAAATGTGTCCTAGAATCGAGAATATACAGTATGTATATTTGTATCGCTTCGAAGCAAATAGTCTCCGCTTGCAATGTAAGCCTTTTTTCCCCGGATTTTATACAAAACATTATTAAATATATTTGTGCCGTAACTGTGCCCAATCACTGGCTATGTAAAACGAACACACCTCACGTGGAATTGTTGGTAGATTATACGTCCGCTGACTTCATAATTTTGAGAATACCAGACTGCTAGAATTTTCTTCTTGAAAGAAAGGAGGACAATATAAATCTATTACAGGATATGGCACTATATTTTATCAAGGACTCGAATTATCGACATATAAGCATTCAGTCATTTTTAAGTAATCGATTTGATTTAAAAGTCGCCAAAAAAAAACAATCACCTTATCATGCAACTTTCGACAAATCGGTAAGATGGTGTCATATTACGCAACCTCTTTTTAGATATTTCGCTTTGCTACCCTTAAAAATCTAAGGCGTTGGTGTGATTAAGAATAAAGATTCCTAGTAAATAGACAGTGGCGTTTTATCTATGACGACGCTTTACTTAAGGCAATATATATTAATGAGAAGTCGACTGAAAATGAAGCTAAATTTAGAAGACAAGAAATCACGGTGAAATAATTTCTTCCCGCTAACTCAAGGGAGCCCTGAAATTGAGACTGAATAGGCGCCCCCAAAATATCACTCAGGCCCTGCTTAGGGGCCCCACAAGAGAGAGCGGAGCTAAAAAAAATTATTCAGAATAGCTGAAGAGTCGTTTTGTATAGCCCGCTTGGCCAAAGATTTCGTTATTCAATTGTCCCTCGGACACCTGCAACCCGCTAAAAGACCACATTTCAAGTACGTCGGTCTACATGGAAGGTAAGATGTTTGACTTTTTTTTCGATATATTCAAGTCCGTACTAATCTNTTCAGGGAAACTTCTCTTTTGAGATTTTAAAATCCTATAATAAATGTTTCTAAACTTTTGAATAGTAATATTTTAGTGTGAGGACTAAATTTTTAAGTACTGTTAGAGGTCAGTTTCCAGGGAGCATTTTTTAGCATATTCTCTAACGTAGAAATTCCCTTCACTACTGTTTGAGGTTTTATTGCTTTTATCTTTGGATCTGTATGTTTTAACTTAGTTCAAAGTTTCAAAGCCCTTTATATTTCTTAGTTCAGTTTATGTTCCACATTTCAATTAAATCAAATACTCTCCATCAACGACAAAAAAATCCATCCATGTTCCTCTACCAAAACAGTTTTCTCTAGATTTCTATTTAACATCCAAGAGATTATCTGATTCAGCAAAGTAATAATATATTTCTTTCGTTTGGATTTATCTCGTGCTTTTTAATATATTTAAGGCCTGTGGCATTTTCAATTACTCTTCCCAATGGAAACTCTTATTGATAGCAATTTTTGTGTTCACATTATGCATTGCTTTTAATATTCTAATTTATTGTGATTCCTATATAAGAGTTTTTTCTAATGGAATTGGTCAGGCTTTATTAATTAATTGAAATAAGTAATGAATTTTAATCACATTTGTATTGATGTATTTCAGTAATGGAATAGATTGACTTGAATGAGGATAGTTAAAACTTATCACAATATTGATAGTGGTAGAATTATTATTTGATGATTTTAAGATATCTTTGAGTTCAATTCCTTCATAATGTTGGAGATTGCTAATAGTTCATATCCTATTGATTTATATGACTAGGAATCCAAAAGATCAACTTAATTTTTGAATGGGATATCAAGCAAATTACACTTAGTTTTTCATCTTTGTGGCTTATAAATTAGCAGTATGAAGCAGTGGAGAGAAAATTACAGAATTTAATTATTTTTAGAAAACTTAAAATACTGGACTTTCTCAAATGGAATTTTATAGGACCACTATCATAAAAATAAATCATATGAAAGTATTTATTGCAGATTTGAAATCAATAACGATTTAAATGGACTCATTGGTTGTGTGCTAATCTTCCTAAGTTTTATGACTCAAAGTTTTGTCTTTATTTGGGAAATGTTGTGAAAACTTGCAGTTTCATATCTCCTTTTCTTTTAGTTGGTCTTGTGCTCTCTTATTCATGTAATAAATTTAAGTTCTAAGTCTGCCTCTGCACATTTTGCCAGCATATTCGGTCATCATCCTCGAAANAAAATTTTCGGCGGGTGAGGAGTTGGACATATTCACAATTAAATTTGAAATGGTTCTTTCTGACATTTCTTTATTGAACTCTGTAATAAAATGTACATTGCAAAATATTTTCAATAAAGCACATGAAAAATATACTCCTGCTGTCTTCTTTTCTGCAATTCTTCCATGAGAAATCCAGATGAGCACATTTGCTGAATTGAACCTGCAGTTAAAATTGCACATTTGAGGTTTTGTAGAACAATATTTACCAAAATAATAGCATTTTATGGAAATTACATTTTCACATTGAACAGGAAAATTTCATCTAAAACTTTGCAAGGTAAATTATCAACAAAATGAACTTTCTAAACTCTTCAAGAGCAAGGTAAGTAGAAACTTTTCTCGATACTCAAGTCCTTATAATATCACGAGACATTTTTACAGGTTGAAAAATTCAAATTTAGTGGTTATGTAACATTGTGATAATTCATTTCTAGAAATATTTGCTTGAATGATTCACCAACAAGGATATTTTACACATTGAAAATAGAATATATTCTAAATTGAATGAATTAAAGATTAGTTATGAATTACATGGATTACACATGCCATAGCCTAAGGAAATTATTCTACACATTTCTGCAAATGAGCCTAAACTGACATGTTTGAAGCTCTAGTATATGCCTCAGTTTGAAATGTTACCGACTGGAGTAACATTCCGTAATTAAAAATTTCTATGCAATTAGGATTGTCATAAAATTCAACATTAAACGGTCTAATTGTAATTAAATGCTTACTGACCTCTCCATCAACAGCATCGTAAGTTGAAATTTTGCTGAAATCTATTCGTAACATTTAAGAGATGTTTTCAAAGGTCTTGAAAAGTTTAAACAATTTATCTTAAATAGAGGAAAAGTTTGAGAACTTCCAGAAATCAGTCAATATTTGACCAAAAATTATTCTAAACCGGAAAAATATCTTACGATCAATAACAAAATTAAGCTCCACAGCAATAGCAAGATAAGTAGAAATTCACTTCAATAATCAATTATAATAACTTGAAGTTGTTGAAAATTTTAAAGCCTTTTAATTACTTTAACATGGTGCAAAACCACTTTGAGAACTTCTAGATATAACTGCTTGAACTTCTCACCCATAAGGATAGCGCACATTGAATGAAGAATATTTGCCAAAATGATAGCACATGTAAGCAATATTTATTCGGATTTCCTCCAATACAGTAATCTTACTGCATAATTTTCTGCAAATGAACCTAAACGGACGTTTTGAAATTTTATTGACTGTGGTAACAGTGCGTAGTAATTACAAATTCCTGCGCGCCTAAGTCAGAAAATTCGACCCAAATAGCGAAATAAATTAATCCGAGCAATGACAAAATTCGCATGAATTCAAACACCAGATTGCCAATAACTGACGTTAAATTTTTATCTTTCTATATGGATGAACGCGGTGAGACGTCATAATCACTACAGCCTATTTCAGACTAACAGTGCAGGGTAACCGCTGCACGTGGCAACGATTCAACGGAGGCTTTTAGTTTGAATATCGAATTGCGAACCTATTCAACGTTGAAGTTTGTAAAATTCAAAGAAAGTTCCTAAATTTGATTTAACATTAATTCTTTGCCTTATTTCTGAGTTAAATATAGATTAACTTATTGCAAAGAATGTATGTACATACTATCAAAAATCTGGTAATTTATATTAACTCGAGGTTAGTTATCACGTCGCAGAAACGCCTAATCTAATTAAAAGGCGCCGATTAGGATATTACTACGGTGCGTTCCACCCTTACGTGAGTTACGTCTAGAGTCAACCCTTATTACGGAAATCGCCTCCCATTTTCATTGAAACGGCGCGGATTCAATGCGTTCACAATATTTCGGCATTATGATTAAATACATTATCAGAAATTAAGCAGAGTCGCAAAGATTAACTCATTCATTCCTATGCTTTTGATTCTCAAAGATACTGCGAACCAGTCTAATGCCCAAGGTTGCCACTTGCTACATGTTCTGTTTGCTTACGCGGTTACTTTCAGAGTAGGCTCACGCAACCAACATTCTTTAGGTACAAGATTAAACCTGAGAGTACTTAGGACCAGAAAAATTAAGAGCTATTTAACTACAGGTTGGGTCCAATGGTTCCCGAAACCCCAATGCTCAAATGCAGTACCCTAAATTTAATTCTTAATTGAATTCTGACTCGCCAACTACAATAAATCAGATAATTCAGGCTAAAATGTACCGCTGATGAAAATAGAACAGGTTAATTTTATCGATGTTATCGATTAAGTCCAAGCATTAAAAGAGACTATATGAGAAAAATTAACCTTAATAAAGAAATTCTAAGCATTTGGTTTAGTGAAAATGCTACATTTACCATAACAGTTGACCCGCGGGAGCATGTCTTACGGAACAAATGCATCAAATTTTAAAATTGGAGAGCATTAAACGGGAAAGTAAGGAACGTCGCAATTAGACCATGTAACCATCCGGTTGCCTTCTTTAAAGAATTTGCAGATAAAACTGCAACGTTCGGGGAATCGTTTCTCAATCGATTACGGCATGTTATAGCTTAAATGAAATACCCGCGGAAAATTACGCTCCTGAACGGAATTTTAGTTCCATTGACTTCGACACCACTTGATTAACGCATTTACTTCACATTAGCAAATTCCCACGAAGATATTGGAAAATGATCAAACCACCGTAAAACTGATTTAACGCACACTACAACCTTAATTCACGAGGAAAAATTAAAACATATCTTTAATAAGACTCACGAAGAGAAGAGACCACCTGCGATAATGTCTTCGGTGCCAAGCGACGTCCTTTGTACTGCAGCTAAGCGTCTCCGAATAGGGTTGAACCGTAACCTTCAGCAGTCAATAGAAGAGAGGACGATCTGGAGGCCTGCAAACCTTTTTATGCTCAGAAAACGGATAGGGGTGGCACAGTAGGGGTGGTAAGGGGAGGGGAGGGTAGGAAACGTACTACTGCGATTGCTGTAATTCTCAAATAATTATAAAATATCGCGAGAATAATGACATCCAATATTCGATGTAAGTTTTTAAGAAAAAATATTTAGATTAAATGAAAAACTACCGTTGTTTATTTTATAGACACTTTTAACAGTATCGCAACTGATATTTATCATTCATCTTTTAATTGCCAAAATTATAATATTCATTTAATCAAATATAGAAAATGAATTGACTGTCCTTGATTCGTTTGATTTTTCGATTTATCCGGAATAAATAAGTCCGAATTTAGAAGGACAAAAATACTTTGTCCATCAGCTAAATTAGGAAAGAAAAATAGCGCCACCATTCAAATTTGTGGAATTAATTTCCTGTATATTATTCCAAATATCAAATAACCGCTACATTGGAAGGTTAGTTGATTCGACATAAAACGTAACGTTATTGCGTGGTCACCCGATATTTATTCTCTGCTGCCTAAATATTAAGTTTCTGATACAATGAAAGCATTCCAGGTCATCAGCATATGTTGTGAAGGAGATGGAGGCTGTTCTGGAGATGATGTTAAATGACTGCTTTCAGAATATCTTCCAAGGTTGAAAAATATTTTATGCAAGTTACTTCAGAATGCAAGTTTTTGTAAAAATATGCCTCCAAACTGAGAGATAAACGAGTGATGGAAAAAGAGTATTAGTGACTAGAACAAATGTATATCCTTAGAAGTTCAAAAACACTCCGTAAGTCGTATTTTGACAAGCAGAACTCGTGCTAGGAGAAAAACGGGAAGCTCCAGATTACCGATATCTGGGAATTCCCAATGATCATTTCAGAGACAAAGCCTCCATCTTCAGGGGGTCTCCACAAAGGAAGTGAATAGGAGAGGTGAGTGCTCTGGCTCTTATCTTTTCTGAAGGTGTGGGGGGATTAAGTGTGGGTGGAGGAGGTGTGGGTGGGGTTTTTCTGTTGTGACGTCTATAAGGAGGTTGAGGGCTCTTTCATTTCAGAGGGCAGTCAAGCCTTTTATCCTGTGTGAAGGTGTGGGGTGGATAAGAGGGTGAGGATTTTTCGTTATGATGACTGGAAGGAGGTTGAGGGTTCTTTCCTTCCTCTCTGAGGGTGGTCAAGGAGTGTGTATAGAGGAGAGTTTGGTATCGGTCCTAAATCGTTATTCATTAGCCAGCTTCTGTTTTGGTAAATGAGAATACTTTCATAAGCATTTAGTTTGGAGTGTTTTTGTACGGAAGTCTTTAACTTGAGGTTGTCTAGATTAATTCTGTGACCGTGTTGCTGTATGTGTTGCACCATGTTTGATTTGTTAATCTGGTTGTTTCTGTAGTGAGCCAAGTGTTCTTTAAATCTTGTTTCTAATTTTCATTTACATTGCCCAAAATAGACTTCATCACAGTATTCACGTGATATTTCATAGATTCCTGACTTATATATTGATGAGGTGTTGTCTTTTGGATTGTGGAGGAGGTTGGAAAGTTTGTTGTTGTTGATGAACACTGGGGTTAGGTAGAATTTTGAGAAAATACACTTCAATTTGTCGCTTTTNAAAGTTCCTAAATTTGCTTTAACATTAATTCTTTGCCTTATTTCTGAGTTAAATATAGATTAACTTATTGCAAAGAATGTACTACATACTATCAAAAATCTGGTAATTTATATTAACTCGAGGTTAGTTATCACGTCGCAGAAACGCCTAATCTAATTAAAAGGCGCCGATTAGGATATTACTACGGTGCGTTCCACCCTTACGTGAGTTACGTCTAGAGTCAACCCTTATTACGGAAATCGCCTCCCATTTTCATTGAAACGGCGCGGATTCAATGCGTTCACAATATTTCGGCAATATGATTAAATACTTTATCAGAAATTAAGCAGAGTCGCAAAGATTAACTCATTCATTCCTATGCTTTTGATTCTCAAAGATACTGCGAACCAGTCTAATGCCCAAGGTTGCCACTTGCTACATGTTCTGTTTGCTTACGCGGTTACTTTCAGAGTAGGCTCACGCAACCAACATTCTTTAGGTACAAGGTTAAACCTGAGAGTACTTAGGACCAGAAAAATTAAGAGCTATTTAACTACAGGTTGGGTCCAATGGTTCCCGAAACCCCAATGCTCAAATGCAGTACCCTAAATTTAATTCTTAATTGAATTCCGACTCGCCAACTACAATAAATCAGATAATTCAGGCTAAAATGTACCGCTGATGAAAATAGAACAGGTTAATTTTATCGATGTTATCGATTAAGTCCAAGCATTAAAAGAGACTATATGAGAAAAACTAACCTTAATAAAGAAATTCGAAACATTTGGTTTAGTGAAAATGTCGAAAATTTCTATCCCTATTAGAATTATCTTATCTGGTCGAATGCTACATTTACCATAACAGTTGACCCGCGGGAGCATGTCTTACGGAACAAATGCATCAAATTTTAAAATTGAAGAAAATTAAACGGGAAAGTAAGGAACGTCGCAATTAGACAATGTAACCATCCGGTTGCCTTCTTAAAAGAACTTGCAGATAAAACTGCAACGTTCGGGGAATCATTTCTCAATCGATTACGGCATGTTATAGCTTAAATCAAATACCCGCGGAAAATTATGCTCCTGAACGGAATTTTAGTTCCATTGACTTCGACACCACTTGGTTAACACATTTACTTCACATTAGCAAATTCCCACGAAGATATTGGAAAATGATCAAACCGCCGTAAAACTGAGTTAACGCACACTACAGCCTTAATTCACAAGGAAAAATTAAAAGTTATATCTTTAATAAGACTCACGAATAGAAGAGACCATCTGCGATAAGGTCTTCCGTGCCAAGAGAAGTCCTTCGTACGGCAGCTAAGTGTCTCCGAACAGGGTTGAACCGTAAACTTCATCAGTCAAAAGAAGAGAGGACGAGCTGGAGGCCTGTAAACCTTTTTATGCTCAGAAAACGGATAGGGGTGGCACAGTAGGGGTAGTAAGGGGAGGGGAGGGTAGGAAACGTACTACTGCGATTGCTGCAATTCTGAAATAATTATAAAATATCGCGAGAATAATGACATCCAATATTCGATATAAGTTTTTAAGAAAAAAGATTTAGATTAAATTAAAAACTACCGTTGTTTATTTTATAGACACTGTTAACAGTATCGCAACTGATATTTATCATTCATCTTTTAATTGCCAAAATTATAATATTCATTTAATCAAATATAGAAAATGAATTGACTGTCCTTGATTCGTTTGATTTTTCGATTTATCCGGAATAAATAAGTCCGAATTTAGAAGGACAAAAATACTTTGTCCATCAGCTAAATTAGGAAAGAAAAATAGCGCCACCATTCAAATTTGTGGAATTAATTTCCTGTATATTATTCCAAATATCAAATAACCGCTACATTGGAAGGTTAGTTGATTCGACATAAAACGTAACGTTATTGCGTGGTCACCCGATATTTATTCTCTGCTGCCTAAATATTAAGTTTCTGATACAATGAAAGCATTCCAGGTCATCAGCATATGTTGTGAAGGAGATGGAGGCTGTTCTGGAGATGATGTTAAATGACTGCTTTCAGAATATCTTCCAAGGTTGAAAAATATTTTATGCAAGTTACTTCAGAATGCAAGTTTTTGTAAAAATATGCCTCCAAACTGAGAGATAAACGAGTGATGGAAAAAGAGTATTAGTGACTAGAACAAATGTATATCCTTAGAAGTTCAAAAACACTCCGTAAGTNAATTGTTATCTTTCCTTATCTTATTTCATAGCTGCGTAATGAATAAATTCACTGTATAAAGATGTCTGCAGAAATTCCACTCTGAAAAAATGAATCTCTGAAATATTATCTAAGTAAAAATATTTGACTAATCACCTTTTTATCATAAAAGACTACAATATAATTCCTCTTATCTGGCTTCACATAAACCTGCAGACTGTTTTAAAGGCCTATTTACTAGGTATGTATATACATGTATATGTATATACATATATAGGTATGTATATACAAAAGCCTGTTTAGAGGGAAAGAAAAGACCCAATATAGTTTCAGTTTACATACTGTATTTTCCAAAAACTGTTAGCACTTTATTTGAGAAAATGTAGAGATTTCACTTTCCACAAAACACCAAAGGTTAAAAATGTAGAAGAAGATAGCTTCAGACTAATAAAACTGACTTTGAAGTTGTTTAGAAAAACATTAGACTAAATGTTTACATATTATTATGCAGAAATTTATAATAAATACATGTAAGGAATACATTTTTATTGATAATACCTTAGAGATATACATCCATGTGGAAATCATAAGAACAAACATAAATTATGCAGATAGATGTTGGATCAACCTGCCAAAATGGCAACCTCTCAGACATACAGTTCCACAGTGGCAGATTATGAGGGTTAATACTGTTTTTTTAATGAACTGAAATGTACTTCTCTCTCTGAAGTCATCAGCCCAAAGGAGGTATACTCCTCCTCACCAAGAAATGAGGTATTCTGCTCACCTGTGAGGTGGAAAATCACAGCATAAGTGGAGAATGATATAATTGAAACTTTTAATAGTGTTGGAGTAATTAAATAGTATAAGAGTGACTAGGATGGATACCATTATTTAGTATTGCTGCAGTATACCTCAGTAGTTTTTATATCATTAAAGCCATGAATAAGACAGTCACAAGACAATCCCAGATTGACATGCAGACAGCACATTCAAGTTTAGTGATCACAGACCCAGGTTCTTCCCCGATGAGGGGGAGATTCTTCCATGCATGCAAAAAGACCTCAGCTGTGGAGACATTTTAAATATATCACTACTTGCTTGCCATCTCAAGCTGTTGCTGATCTTAAATTCAGCATCCAATACAAATGAATGTGGTAAATGAAATGGTTTCAACACATAAATACAAACTTATTACCAACATCACAACCTACATAAAGATCATCCCTTTCCCTTCCTATTACTGTTGAATCTAGAAATTCAAAGACTTTATTGTGAGTATAAACAGCATCCCTGTGGAATCACAATACACAGATCTCCTTGGTTTGTCGGATATGTATGTAAAGCATTCACTCTAAAGGCCTGTTGGGAGCTCATCCCATCTACCATTAGCTACAAATAACCATGAGAGGGAAATGAGGCTTGCCATACAAAATGAGTAGTGAAGTTTGTTTAACTCTGCTTCTCTCACTGAGCCAGATTTCAGTAAACTGAACAAAATTATGCAAGTGAAGCACAGTGGCTCTATGAGTAAACACTTCTTGTAACATTCAATAGAAAAGAAACTTAATTGATGCAACTATTCACCTCAGAAGCTTTCATATCATCACAGCTATGAACAACATTGACAGGGAGAGACTTATTTCCACGATATTTTAAGGGAAGCTCTGCATCATCGAGGTTTGTTTGAAATATTTCAACCCAAAGAGTGGAATCTTGTTCTCACCTCCATTTATGAGCAGCGAGGAAAATATTTAGAAAAAGGCAATGGATGCAAGACAAAGAAAAACATGTAAATACTGGGTAATCTCCCAACCCATTTGGCTGTGTGTTGTGTTGCAAGGTTGCCATTACTCTGATTACTCTTTTTCCAAAATCTATTGCAGGAAAACTAAGGCTCACTTACATTGTTACAGTTTTTCATTCCTCCACTTCCTCCACCACCACAAAAATTTTATCAAAATCCCCAGACAACCAACGTTGAAGTTAGCAACAGAGGTTATTCAGGGAAGAGGTCTTTGCAGAAAGAAAAGACATATACCTTGAAATAATGTATTGTTCATTATGTTTTATATCCTTGATGTATATTCTGACTCTCTGCCTAACTTTTAATTTGTATTTTATACAGCTTCTCTTTCTTTCCGAGTACAAAAAGGAAAGAGAGTTCCGCAATTTCTAATTATCTTTCTAGTTTACCAATGCTGACGCTAGTAACTGAAGATATCCACAAAAGTGATACATGGACAGAGGCAGTCTGGATCAGATCCTTTACAGACATTGAATTGATAGTTTTTCATGACTTTTAATTTGACTCTCTTTGAGAAGTGTGTCATGAAGCATATTATGTATTATATGAAGTATCTCTTTTTAAGAGCAGAAAAAGGAGAGAAAAGCAAATGCTGATCTTCTAGGGGGACCAATAGCATTGATGCTGGCAGTCAATAGTTTCAAAGGAGAACTACTTACAGTAGACTGAGGCCGCAACAGAAGTGTCTAGCTTGGTGCCTAGTTGCCTGATGAATGTCATCAGGCACCTGGTGATTATCCTAGTAATCAAACAGCCTAGAACATTCGGGACTGGCCACAGCAGGTGCTAGGGAACCAAGCCAGTTGCTTCGTGTGTCTGTAGGAAAACGGTCGTTTCAGTTCCTCATAGCATACCTCATAGTTCCTCATCCCCTTAGAAACTTAAAATGGGTTTAGGGAAAGGTGAATAACATAGCACAGAAGAGCTGTGCAGCTAAAACCCAAGGAATAACTATCTATAACTTCCCAAGGAGAAACGGACATGAAAAAAGTCTGACGGAACCAGGACTCGAACCCGGGTCTCCCAAACGGTATTGAGAAATGTTCTGGTGGAATAGCTCAATGGATAGAGCAACCGACTGGCAATTGGGAGACCCAGGTTTGAGTCCCGGTTCCGTCAGACTTTTTTCATGTCCGTTTCTCCTTGGGAATTTTCCTAGGTGCACTCCTTATCGTGCCAAGTACCTAAAACCCTTTTCCTTGTTATCTATAACTTCTTTTACAGAGTAATATATGCTGCAACTTATATTTCAACTTAACTTCAGCTTGTAAATGAATATTTCCAATTTTTTGGTAGTGGTTCAATTAATAAAATTTTAAGTCTGGCATTCTAAAATATTGATGCTCTAGTAGTATTTTCCTGCCAAAAGTTAAAGATAGATCTTCACATAAGAAAATTTAACTTTTTATAACATATATCTTCATACCATCTATTAATAGGAATAATAGACTGATGGAGTTGCAGTGTTTAAGTCAATCGTGGATGCATTGTATCATGGTGATAGCATTAAAGTGAAATCATTACCATGCCCATGGTACTGAATGTCAACTCTGTGAATTAAGTTCTGTTTTCTGATGTTGATAATAAAGTTCACTTTCACAGAAAATGTTTTCAGTGTTTGCTCAGAAACTGAAACTTTCTAGCCAGAAGTTTATTTTCACTACCACAACAACAATTATCAGGCCACCACATAAAATGCTATTGCTCCCCTGACCATGAATCCAGGATTTGCTCCTGTATTTCGCTGCTGTATATACTGATTGTTGCCAGTACCAGTAAAGAGAGATATTCCCTGCATCCAGGTCCAAATAATTAAGTGGTCTCACTCTAAAAGTGCAACTTTCAGATATTGTAGAAGTCAAGAATAAAACTATAGGAAATATTGTTATGTCAAATNTCCTAGTAAATAAGGTTGCTCTCACTCTCCAGGTCTTTTCACTCTCCAGGAGTGAAAAAATTGTCACATAGATTATCTCTATCTAAATTATCTTCAATTTGACGTAAAGAAAATAACAATATGCTTCACTAGAAGCCTGCAGTAAATTTGCAAAGTACATCATTCCTCTCAAAATCTTGAGTTTCCTTACTATTTCTAGTTATTATTATTTAAGTTTTGTATTTGCTGTTTATTCATTATCCTTATTTAAAATGTAATATGCATTTAATGAAGTCTTTGTCTTTGGAGAAAAATGGAAGGAAAGAAGTGCATAGTTAAAGCTGACATCCAACACATGCTGATAATCAAGAGTAGCCCTGAAGGAGAACTGCAATGAGAGAGGTGACTTGGATGGAATCATTCACCAGCATTTTTAAAGTAGTTGCTAATAAACTTTGTTCCAGACATTTAGTATCTTTATACACATTATATGGACTATACATGTTATGATTTTTCACTTTTTTCAGAGCAGATAAGTGAGAAAGGGAAGTGCTTAGGCAAATTATAAAGGAGGATGACCAATGTTCATGCTCGCAGTCGAGGGTAGCCCCGGAGAACCACAGAGTTAGAGTTACCGAGATGGAATCATTCAAAGACATTTTAATAATAGTTGCTTATCATATTTTTATTGTTCCATTTTTACAATTTATATGAAGCTTATGTAATACAAGATGTGCCTCTTTTATTCAGAGTAAACGAGGTAGAGTGAGACCTGCAAAAGATAACTTTAAAGGTAGAACATCATATATGCTAGCAATTGAGGATGGACTGGGAGGATAACTACTGAGAGAGAAGGGACTTGGTTGGAATAGTCCACATGCCTTGAAATAATAGTGGCTTATAATTTATGTTTGAAATATTTGCTATCAATACCTACTTACCTTGTGAAGCATATTATGTATTATATAAAGTATCTCTTTTTAAGAGCAGAAAAAGGAGAGAACAGCAAATGCTGATCTTTTAGGGGGACCAATAGCATTGATGCTGGCAGTCAATAGCCTCAAAGGAAAACTACTTACATTAGACTGAGGCCGCAACAGAAAAGTCTAGCTTGGTGCCTAGTTGCCTGATGACATTGATTAGGATGCCATTGCCTAGGTGCTTGATGATATCCTAATCAATGTCATCAGGCACCCAGGTGATTAACCTAGCAATCAAACAGCTTAGAACGTTCGGGACTGGCCACAGCAGGTGCTTGGGAACCAAGCTAGTTGCTTGGTGTGTCTGTAGGAAAACAGTCGTTTCAGTTCCTCATAGCATTCCTCATAGTTCCTCATCCCCTTAGAAACTTAAAATAGGTTTAGGGAAAGGTGAATAACATAGCACAGAAGAGCTGTGCAGCTAAAACCTAAGGAATAACTATCTATAACTTCCCAAGGAGAAACAGACATGAAAAAAGTCTGACAGAACCAGAACTCAAACCCGGGTCTCCCAATTGCCGGTCGGTTGCTCTATCCATTGAAGTCTCCCAAACGGCATAGAGAAATGTTCAGGTGGAATAGCTCGATGGTTAAAGCAACCGACTGGCAATTGGGAGACCCGGGTTCGAGTCCCAGTTCTGTCAGACTTTTTTCATGTCCGTTTCTCCTTGGGAATTTTCCTAGGTGCACTCCTTATCGTGCCAAGTACCTAAAACCCTTTTCCTTGTTATCTATAACTTCTTTTACAGAGTAATATATGCTGCAACTTATATTTCAACTTAACTTCAGCTTGTAAATGAATATTTCCAATTTTTTGGTAGTGGTTCAATTAATAAAATTTTAAGTCTGGCATTCTAAAATATTGATGCTCTAGTAGTATTTTCCTGCCAAAAGTTAAAGATAGATCTTCACATAAGAAAATTTAACTTTTTATAACATATATCTTCATACCATCTATTAATAGGAATAATAGACTGATGGAGTTGCAGTGTTTAAGTCAATCGTGGATGCATTGTATCATGGTGATAGCATTAAAGTGAAATCATTACCATGCCCATGAATGCCAACTCTGTGAATTAAGTTCTATTTTCTGATTTTGATAATAAAGTTCACTTTCACAGAAAATGCTTTCAGTGTTTGCTCAGAAACTGAAACTTTCTAGCCAGAAGTTTATTTTCACTACCACAACAACAATTATCAGGCCACTACAAAAAATGCTATTGCTCCCCTGACCATGAATCCAGGATTTTTTCCTGTATTTTGCTGCTGTATATACTGTTTGTTGCCAGGACCAGTAAAGAGAGAGATTCCCTGCATCCAGGTCCAAATAATTAAGTGGTCTCACTCTAAAAGTGCAACTTTTAGATATTGTAGAAGTCAAGAATACAACTATAGCAAATATTGTTATGTCAAATATCATGCTGTGGATGTGGGCATAGGAAGCACAGAAGGTCCCCAAATGGAAAGTTTGCACCTGGGCCTCCTTTGCTATATGAACAGTCCTGGTTGTTGCTGTTCTCCTGGTCAACACTCCACTCGCAAATGACCATCACATTTGTAAAGCCAGAATCTATTCACATCATTAATCACAACTCCAAACCATTCATCCCTCTAGTAGCACTATCAATGACCCATATGAATATGATGTTTCTACGGCAGTGGTGGTTGTTTCACCTCCTTTAGGGTGTCATTTTACTCATAAATTTTTCAATAACATTTAAAATAAGATGGTGCTATTAATTTTTCCTATGACAAAAATTCTAGGATTGGATAGATTTAAAACTTATATGCTGATTAACAATAATATAATGAGTATTCAGAAACTTAAATATTTTCTTATGCTGAAGCAATAAAAAACTGAACAAAATTATGCAAGTGAAGCACAGTGGCTCTATGAGTAAACACTTCTTGTAACATTCAATAGAAAAGAAACTTAATTGATGCAACTATTCACCTCAGAAGCTTTCATATCATCACAGCTATGAACAACATTGACAGGGAGAGACTTATTTCCACGATATTTTAAGGGAAGCTCTGTATCATCGAGGTTTGTTTGAAATATTTCAACCCAAAGAGTGGAATCTTGTTCTCACCTCCATTTATGAGCAGCGAGGAAAATATTTAGAAAAAGGCAATGGATGCAAGACAAAGAAAAACATGTAAATACTGGGTAATCTCCCAACCCATTTGGCTGTGTGTTGTGTTGCAAGGTTGCCATTACTCTGATTACTCTTTTTCCAAAATCTATTGCAGGAAAACTAAGGCTCACTTACATTGTTACAGTTTTTCATTCCTCCACTTCCTCCACCACCACAAAAATTTTTATCAAAATCCCAAGACAACCAACGTTGAAGTTGGCAACAGAGGTTATTCACGGAAGAGGTTTTTGCAGAAAGAAAAGACCTATACCTTATACAGTTATTGAAATAATGTTTTTGTTCATTATCTTTTATATCCTTGATGTATATTCTGACTCTCTGCCTAACTTTTAATTTGTATTTTATACAGCTTCTCTTTCTTTCAGAGTACAGAAAGGAAAGAGAGTTCCGCAATTTCTAATTATCTTTCTAGTTTACCAATGCTGATGCTAGTAACTGAAGATATCAATAGAAGTGACACATGGACAGAGGCAGTCTGGAACAGATCCTTTACAGACATTGAATTGATAGTTTTTCATGACTTTTAATTTGACTCTCTTTGAGAAGTGTGTCATGTATTATATGAAGTCTCTCTTTCTTCAAATCAGAGAAAGGAAAGATAGAACTGTAAGGCTCTTTTTCTAGGATGACCAATTTCATAGCCACATCATTCCTCTCAAAATCTTGAGTTTCCTTACTATTTCTAGTTATTATTATTTNAATTATAGAAAAAGGTTCTTAAAAGGTATGTACAAGAAAAATAATTGAACATTGTTTAGCAGCTTATTAATCTTATCATAGAAGGGCAGATGACTTGGAAGAAATTTGAACTGAAACCATAGTTACAGTATTTTGGACACATTATTCAATGACTGCACACGTTCATGTTTATGCCGAATCAAAGAAAAAAATCATTAAACGAGTGAGGGGTCTACTATTTTACTATTAAAGCTGATTAATCATTGTTTTCTAGACCTACTATAAACATTGAAGTCTGTGTTATTCTTTACAAAAAAATCATCAGAAAAATTAATAACAGATATGAAAAATAGCTATAAAATGGATTGTATTGTAAGGAAATTTTTCAATAAAAACCATCATGTGCTTGAGAAATGGAATTTAATGCTCCATACATGTTTTACATCCAATAACATCCAGGAGTTATTCAGTACTCCAGATCAAAAGTTTAAGACAGCTTTTTAAATAAAAATTACAATTTTTATAAGAAATGGTTTCTAGTGAACCAAAACTTCTTGGGTCACCTTCATACCAATTCTTTCAAAAGAGTTTTGCTTCATTTTTCTTCCACCTCTTGTCTGTTGAATTATAACGGATTGGATTAATTAGAATATACCTCCAGTTCTTTGCTATAGAGCAACATATTAGGATAAATTCAAGCAACATATACACATGAAAACCATACAGCTGGTTTTAAGCAGTTTTTATTCTTTAAATATTAATTCTCACCAACAAAATAAAATTCCACTTCTTTCAACTATAAAATTAGAGATGTTGCAACAGTTCCCTCTAATATTGGGGTCCTTCCTTAAAGTGTTTGTGCTGGTTTCAAAATTATCACTCCTTTAACTCAAAACAGGCCACCAAGAAATGAGCATTTTTCTCCTCATTGATGCAAAGAACAATTATTGATAATATTTGAAGGGAGTTATGATGGTTACAATACATCAAATGGAACTATAGGGTCAAGAAAAATAAAGTCTTAAAATTTCTAATCACTTTTGTGCAATATGCTGCTGCCATTCTCTATCAGCTTCTTCAGCATTCATGTGGTGCACAACCTTTAAATGTCTCATAAGTGTATACTTTCTGGAGAACACAATAGGTATTTCACAAAGAGGGCACTGGATTTTGAAACGATGTGCAACTCTATGGTGGACCAGAGATACTCTATGCACAAACCTTTTCCCACAGACTCTACATTCATGAGTACCCACTGCAGCAGGACCTGTTCCAGCTACAGCTGCTGCAGCTATAGCTAAGGCTCCAGCATCTGTAGCTTGTTGACCACACATTATGGGCTGTTGACTTCCAAGGAGGAATGAGGGTGGTGGAAAGTAAATGGTGTGTTTTGATTCTTCAAATGATGCTGTAGATGTCCCAGTTCCACCTGCATCTGGAATTATACACATCACACAATATCTGTAAAAAATCAATTCACCCAAAATGCCAGGAAAACACTGAATAACTCAGTAAGAGAAAAGATAGTCAAAGGAGTATTCAGCATCTCATGAATGTCATGAATATGATTTATTGTTGTTGCATGCTTTTATTGGGTGAAATAAAATTAGTTCTGGGAATAAAATAATCAAACAAACAAAGATACATCCTATGAAATACCAAAAAGTGGTCAAAAAGGATGAAATAAAAACATTCAAATGAGTGCAAATTAGATTTAGATGAGGAATAAGTGCATACATAATTATTTTATGGCAGAACAATTCATGTTTGAAATTATTAAAAAATAGAAGAAAAATGTTAAGTAAACTGAACAAACTACACCTTTTTTAACACAGCAATGAAAAATAAAAAGCTTTGGACTACACAGGAGAGTTTAGCTCAAGCAATAATTAAAAATGAATCCCGAATCCCAAAACAAGAAAAAGTCAATTACAAGAGAATTTAGGATAAGGATTTCAAATAGGTAGTAGATATAGTACCATAAAAATATCAACAATATACTTCCCATGTGTGATATAAATCTTGACCCCGCAACCTTCCTAATAACAATTTCAACTTGAATTAGTTTCGTTATAAAAATAAGTTGATGACCTTAAAGTTCTACAATAATTATACTTTAACAAAATCATTTCAACCCTTACTCAATTTCAACTTTAATAAATTATAATCCAAAAAAAGATTCTTTTGTGAATATTTATTGCTGCAATCCAATTAATCAAGAGCTGACCAGCAATTAGTAATTTCTACAAGATATTCAAGACAAGAAAATTAGCCTATCAACAGCTTGAGTATTTGAAAAACCAAGCTCTACAATTCCAGATATATCAAACATGCCACTATTTATTCATAACTATAGTAGCAGGCCATAGGGATGTCCTAATATATAACTGTACATTATTTTGAAGTAGAGCAGTATATTCTGAATACCTTGCACAAAACAAAGTAATTTTGTTGATTAAGGAAATAGTGGAGAATTCCTTATATTGAAGGCTAACATATTTCCTTTAACATTGGAGATAGAATTAGGTATAATCACTTATTACTCTTTTGAGTTTCAAAAGAAGACAATTTTAATCACTCTTATATTATATTTTCATACTTGGAAGTAAGTGTCTAAGTTATCATTCCAAATAAAGAAGTAACTTGGACTTAAAGAAAGGTTTCATCAAAGGATAATATTAACGACATAATTTTTTTTAATTCTTAAGTAACATAACAGGATTCACTACGGCCATAAGTTAAAATTTTAATAAACCTAATTAGGTAATCATTGAAAGGAAAACAAGAAATACTGGAAAGCACATTCTCATGGGTATATTTATTGTGATCTTTACATAAATAACATACATTTTTGCTAAAATTGTTAACAAAGCTGCCTTGTAGACATTTTAAATAATATACTTTCTAAACATTAACTTTATGTAGGGGGTATCAGAGAATGCAACTGTTGCCTAGGGATCCTTGCTCTTCACAGCCAGATACAACACTTAAATTATCTGAGAGCCACTTTCTTCTTCGCGAGATGAATCCAGAGGTCCATGGAACCAACTTTTGGCAAAATGCTTAATTTTGTAATGGTAACGTAAGCTATCACTTCGAGTATATGTGGTTTGACATAAAGGGCATTCATATCGCCCTGGAAAATGGACATGATAATGATTCCTAACATGCGAAACAATTTTGCCACACCTCTTACACTTGTAGAGATTGGATTGCTCTGGAACCCTTTCAAACATTTGTCTCATGTGTGAGGACTTTGACCCTGTAAGAGGAAAAATAGTGAATCAAAAGATGAAAGAAACATAAGTATCCCAGGGGATGCTTACATACTTCTTTCTCTTAAGATTTGACAAACTGTCTACATCAGAGTGGAATGACTCTTTAACTACAGAGTAAAAATATCCAAGTATTCACAAGCAAAAAACAAGAGACACCACACGCTCCAAAATTTCACCAGAAATTTTCAATTTTTTATCTTTGCATTCAACTGCTAATATAGTTGTGGAAAGTTACATTATCTACACTTATCAATTGTTATTAGAAAGAGTGTATGTCCAGGAACAAGTAACAACAACACAACGATGAATACTGTTACAGTGTCAAAATTTGAATTGAAAAAATAGATATTTTAAACCTTTTGATGATTTAGTATCTTGTTCATACTTCCCTTCATATAAAGATGCATCAAAATATGCAAAAGAAGAGGTTAAGGAAAGTGAAGGTATTATCATAGGGAAACAACCATGGTTACCAAGAAGCTTCCGACGGTTAATAATAATGCCAACTGTAAAGGCATCCTTCTAACATTTCACATGCTGCACTTCACAGTGCAATACAAAGCAAATAGTAGCATAGTGGTGTGAGAAGCAGAGTAGACTGATCCTAGTTGTACAGGGGAAATTTGGTCACCCTCTTTAACCACTCCTTTATTCCTTAATTTATGGAAAAAAATAGCATTCTTCTAAATAAAAAATGAGAGCCATGAGTATCCTTTGACTGCAAAGGCAATGATATATGAAAAAAATCAAATTTAAATATTTTCTGTTCACAAATAAAACAAATTTAGAAATTTCAGGTTGCCATCACATAGCTGTGAAGCAGATACACCTTGAGATATTTCACAATTATCATAAACGAGAAAATGAACAGTCAATGCACCAATCAAGACCATTCCAATAATAGTGATACATTTCCTACATACAAAATTACATGTAAACTCATCATATTTGAGCCCATTGAAATTAAGGTTTACAGCTATCACAATGTACATCACAGTACACAGTTTCAGAAATAACTGTAAACCACTTTTTAGTAGATACTGAAATATCAAATTAAATTGAGAGAAACATATAATCAAAATTTAATTACGAAAAAAAGTTTTCAATGCTTTCAGTAGTAGTAGTAGTAGTAGTAATAGTATTGTTAAAGTGCTTTGACAGCTAAGGTCATTTTGCACATAGGCCTCCACCGGGAATCAAACCCAGGACTGCTTTCAGCAAAATCAAATGTGTTACCCACTTGGCTATCCGGGAGCCCTTCAATGCTTTCAATGAACACTTTTGGCACAAATTGAAATAGGAGCAGGAAAGAATGTTGACCTCATCACAAAGTTGCTTCACATTCGTGTTTCACCCTCAGATGATATTTAAGGTGGTCTTTCCTAGCAAACACTGCATGACATATGGGACATGGGATTTCATCTGGCCAGTGCCGCCTAAAATGATGCCATTTGTTGCTCACAGTTTTACCACACATCCTGCACAAAAACAAGGAACATCCTGGCAGTCTAATGAAAATATCTCCACTTGACTGGGGAGTTGGAACCCCAAGTGACCCTTTGGATGAATGACTACCTGAAAGAAAGAGTCTCACGTCAACAACTAAACGTCACTTTAAATGCTTCAATTTTTCCCAATATAACATTAACAAAACAGAGATATTACTTAAGCACTTGCCTAAAATATCACAGAAAAATTAATGTCTGCAGCCATTGGGATACTGATGGAACAAATCCTAGCAAGAATGGAGATTTTTGTTACATCTTTATCACACGAAGAATACCATTAAATTAAGAACGTAATAATATTTAGCTTAGCTTGTCACTAAGTTATCAATTACTCTTCTTGGTATGATTGAGAACACCAACAGTAAATTTTTAAATAGAAGATTTTGCCAAAGCTACATAGATTCACAACAGTCATGACAGTTTCTTTAGAGTATGATACAGTCATTTAATTGGCAACCTTTATATGATGTTACATCTAAGAAGATAACCAATGTACAACTAATAAGGGTGAATATACCAGTAGGAGACAGAACACTAAACAAAAAATATATTATTGAATTGCTTCATAAACTGTTATATTGTTTTAAGATGCAATCCAATTCTATGTTTTATGTTAATTCTATGTCACAAATCACAACCCAAATGGAAAACTTATGCAGATAAAACTAACAGAAAAGGAAGAGTTAAGTTTCTAATGTGGTATACATAGTTGAAAAAATATAATAAATAACGCAAAATTCTTTTGTAAGGGGAAAATTAGGAATCCTGACTTTGCTCATGCCTCAATCCACAAAATCATTAAACCATGAATAATTTTGGTCATAATTTGAAAAGTGATAAAGAAACTGGGCTGACAGTAAAAGAAAGAAGAAATGTAAATATATAATAATTCAATGTAATATTTCAAACATCAAATCAAATGAATGATTTCAGGGTTACACATAATAATTAACATTTTTAATAAATAACAAACAGAAATCTGTTTTCCTGTTTACAATATCTGTTACAATTTGTGGTAGCATACAACTAGGAACAAGTAACAACAACACAACTTTATACACTGGAGCAACATCAATCAGATCTGAAGAAATACATCTATAAACTTAGATGACAACATAGTTTTCTATTAACCAATATGAAGAAAACATAAAGAGCTATTTTCCTTTCTGCGGAATATATTAATAAATACTTTCAAATAGCAATCACAGAGCTGAGAAACAAGAAAAAACATTTCTATAATTCATGATTCTGTTATCACAAACAAGAAAATAAACAGCCAATGCACGAAGCAAGGCTATTACATACTCTTTTGCAAATTTTCCACTTGAAAAATTACAAGTACTCGTGCACTGATTCTGAAATTCAGGTTTGAAAGTATCACAATTGGTCTTCGACAGATTTACAAATAACTTTCATAACTCAGAGAGATTATTAAATTTCAAATTTAACCATTGCAGTGAAAAATATACATCAACCTTAGACAGCAAGAGAAAATGAATGTCTTCTCTGAACACTTTTGAATTAAGTCCAATACTCTGTAGTAGAATAAGAAGACTGATTTAAATTGTACCCATCTTCCGAGAAAATCGTTATAATCTTGATGTCAGCTGAGAAACCTTTTGATCAGTAGAAGCACGTTCACATGGACCATCGTTTCCCTCCAAATGATCTTGGATAGGTATTATCTGGTACAATAATACGATGTTTTGTACGGATGTGAGAACATAGTTTGTCCTTACGGCTGTAAGTAGCCTGGCAATATGGGCAAACAAATTTACCAGGAAAGTGGACGTGATAATGATTTCTTATTTTAATGACTACTTTATTACACAGCCTACACCTATGATGGCCGGGGTGGTCTGGAAGTCTCTCAAATACTTGTCTGATTATCCTTGAGTTAGGGCCTGTGAAAGAAAAATGTGAATCATATTTCTTAACAAGCCATTTCCCTATGTTTTCAGTAAAATACACAAATAAGGTAAAGTTCAGAATTCATTCAAATTACTATGTAATTTAAAAATTCAATGTGTGAGGATCCTATAAGGAAAAATAGAACTTACATAATGCTCTCCTCCAAAGAGCAGGTTGGTCTACAAAGCCTTATTGCTCTGGTCTCAATAAAAAGCAACTTTTAGGGGCTTTTTCTGAGGTGTTTATTCACCTTTGATTTAAAGTTTGTATATAACAATAAGATAAAGTGATAATAGGAATGCATTGAATGGTAGGATGTTCAAAGCAGTATAATGCCAAACTTAAAAATCATTTCCTAGAACAAAGATCATCAGAGCTATAAGCATAACAATACAAAGACTGCAACAAAAAGTTTAATATAGGTAAACAATTTATTAAGTTGTTCAGATCATATTTAATGTTACATTGTGCTAAAATATATTTCCACTAACAACACACTAACAGACACAATAGGTACAAGAAATAATTTATTATTTAAAAATAAGTTTATCATTGTGAATAAAAATAGCTCTAAGGTTTAGAGCATTTAAATAGTACTAACAAACAGTTTCAAGTGGACCATCAATTTTCCCAAATGCTCTCACTGAGTGAGAAACTCAAGGGTAAATAAGTTAAATAAATCATACAAGCCTTCCAGTGTCAGTTTATTAAACAAATTCTGCCATAAAAGTAACATGAAGCTGAATAAAACTGTAATAAATTTGTTTACGAAAGCCTACCCAGTTTTTTCTGAAACTATAAGAATGTATCAAACAGTAACATAAAATTTATCATATTGGATTACTTAAATGTGGTTCAATATTAACAAATCTTCTTTGCTAAGATAAATCAAATATCACAACATGTTGTTCACAAAAAGTACCCAAACAGCACCAATCGAGCCACATCTGGTCTCATCTTGATTCCTAATTAGACTTTGATAGTTCATTGCAGGGGTCACATTAAGTTTTTAAACTCCCAAGTAGTCAAAAATAAAGATAATCACAGAATAACAAGTAGTCAGTAAGCGTTAGATGAATACAGTAGTACCCTGATCATGCTACCCAGTCTTAATCAATCTCAGATTAATGCAGTTTTTGATTTTCTGCTACTGGGAGAAACTTTGCCAATTCTTTTTCAAAAAAGAGAGAGAAACAATTCCAGCAACAGATTCCATGATAGAAGAAGTTGCCAATCTTACCAGGCAATTAGATTTGGAAGTCGAAGGTGATGATGTCAACAAGCTGTTGCATTCACACAGTTAGGAGATGAAGCTAAATGTTCCTGAATAATCCAAAATTTCAGACCCAGTTTATCCAGAAAATCACATTGCAATTGCAAGCTGGACAGAAGCTCTTAGCTTAATTGATAAAAGCTCACTTAAAAAACAGACTCAAGTGGAGAAAGAATAATAGCCCCTAAGCAATGATTAATCAACTAATAGGTTGGTAGATAAGTTTGCTAGATTATATATAGCCATTAATATCATAATAAAACATGTCTTAGATAACTGAATTTGTTAATCTTTCAAATTAATCCCTGTAAAGAACTATAATTTTTATTATTTTTCTTAAAACTGGAGTTTTTGTTAGCTCTTGTCCCCAATTAAACAAAATTTTATGTATTTACAAGCAAAAATTGTAACCCAACTTAAGCAAATTCAACACACGTGGTTTTCATTAGTCCCACCTTTCAAATAACTTCAGGGTTTAACTGCTTATTCTTAGCTATGAGTAACTCAACAAATGATGACCAAGGTATAATTCTTGATGTTTGACATGTCGAAACACCAGATCTTTCACAATTAATGACAGATTGAGAAATAATAATGATATAACACAAAGATAAAACCATTTAATGAAAATAATGTTGAAAATATTATTAAAATATAGAAGAAATTGAAAATCTCCCTATTCAATCTTTTAAGAGTCTAGGAACTTTTTACTTTCTCTTGGTGACTATTTATTCTCTGCTGATTACTAGTTGAAAATTCAGGAATTAGGCATCAGCTACTCTTTCACTTTCAGGAAAACTGACATTTATCGTAAACTTTGAGTTTATGTGTTACACCCAATCAATCACTGATAAAATTTCTAACAGTATCTTCTAATATATCAAGAAAAACCTGAATAATCTCTCAACAGCTTGCTGGACTTGAGAATACTTAAGGGATAGAATGATATTGGAGTGGAGAATGGTAAAGGGATAGAATGATATTTACTCCTTTAAATGGAACCATTATACTTATGGCTTCGTATTATTCATCCAATGTTATGCAAAGAAAATAAAGCCTTAAATAATCCATTTTTGAGGTTTTCTTCTGTTTTAACAGCTTGGCATTTATGACCACAAAAATTAAACATGTATGCATAAATTTGAACATGCTTGTAAATAAACTCACAAAGGTACTACAAGTCAACACCAATTCTTTGGAAACACATACAACTTTAAAACTTCAGAACCACATTAAATTCAAGAAGGAGAATTTAATAATAGCTGCTAGCACAAAATAGGTAATTGTTTGAAGACATAGGCAACAATTCCTGGTTAAACTCCTTGAATTTTAAGTAACTTATTGGTTGATTAATATCAACAGCCAATCAGCTTGTTTGAAAGTCTCAATAATTACAGATTAAAATGATAATCAGTAATTGGTAATACCTAATTTGAATGAAAAATGATAAAATTCATAAATAGCATTTTGGATTATTATATCTGAAGCAATCCAAGTAATTAATTTTTTTTAGAAATTCTAAGAAATTGGAACTATGTGTTCAAAAAAAGAAATTGAAAGTTTTGAATTTTTATGTACAAAAATTGCCTAAGGATGATTCTTTCTAAATTGCCATTAAGTTTCAAAGAATATTGAAGTGAAACCACTTAATAAGTTCTAAAACTAAAATGCATAATTATTCTAAATATGAAGAACAACTGTAAGTAAAGACTAAAAAGTCTTCAAGATTTTTAATAGAGAAAATATGTGAGAAGAAAAAATGGCTGAGATATTTTTTCCTAAGAAAAATTTTATGAGAGTGAAATTTGGTATTATAAACCTTTAAAGTTGTACACAATGAAATTCTGGTTGTACAGATATTTTAATGTTTTAATATACATCTAAGAAAATAAACTTTCTTCCAGCATGGTTCTAACCATACTAAAGTTTGCAGAGGCTCATTCCACTCAATGTCACTCAATGATATTTAAAATACATATCTTCAGACAGACAGTTGACTGGTGGGTAATATTAACTTCATGGAAACAAAACAAAAGTTAACTTTGAAACAGTGCCTTGCATGCAACTTTGTACTAAGGTACAAATTTAATGACAAAATACACTGACCGATACTTATTATTAAGTTTAAAATTAAAAGTCTACCATTCATCAGAAATATAACTATAATCAAAATTACCAAGGACCTTTAAATGGTACAATAAAACCATGCCAGACTGGTACCTCATCATGTATAACATTTGCTTCATTTGTATGATCTAAATTATGAAGCCATAATTGTAGTACATATCATACCTTATGTACTAAGAATGTCAACATCTTATATCACATCAACATCTATGTCCATATTGAAAAATTTTATTCCAGCTAAATGAGAAATACTTATATTTTCTGACAGGGTTTAAGATAAGGAGCCTTTGTTGAAGTTCTTTCACCTGAATGCCTTTTCAACATGGGACTATATGTAACAGAGAGCATTCAAATATTTGTTATTACGAGAGTTTATTGAAAAAATATGAAGGTCATCACAAGCTTTATGGAAAACACACAACTCAAGTAAAAATATTAAATTAAAATTTAACCCATAGAGGGCTACAACCAAGTGAGTGAATTTTGGCTAGCATATAAAATGCCATATTTTCATAAGGGGATTTCTAGACCACACTACATCAGCTACTAATAAATTCACAGGGCTTCCCAAATTTCCCACAATGCTGAGTCAACAATAGCAACAGCTGGTAATTGAGTAACTAAGAATTCACAAAATAATTACTCATTACTCACAATGGGTCTAACTATAAAAGACTGAATACTGAAGTAAATGGAGTACTGATCAGAATATGCATATCATGAACATTCAGAGATGATATGCCGGTACACACCACACATATAAATGAAAAACTGTTTCAGTAGAGAAGTATTTTATATTTAGTCTCTTGAAGAATTCAGAATTTTATACTAACATTCATAGTATATGTAGTGAGGCTCTTAAGAGATGTGGATGGCTACAAGAAGTGAACTTTTGGTAGGAACAAAGAAAAAAACAGTGAAAGATGCTAATTTCAGTTAGCTTGACACCTTCTGAAGCAGCGGTGCCCAAATGTTTTACTCAATGGGCAAGATATGGCTTAGCAGCATAATTTCCTCTTACTTCTTTCATCTTTGGGAGGAGAGAATATTACTGCAGGAGCTTGAATTAAGGAACTACTCCATGATCACTACAGAAGACAATTTCTACATTATCTCTAAAAAATTACAAATGGAACTGTTCAATATAAAAATAGAGTTCATGGTGAGCAGTATCGTAAACAAATTTACAAAACACTGAGCTGAAAGCTTTCAAAATTTACAACAATGTTATTCAGTTAAGTGCTATTTAAAAATGTAATTGGAGACCATCCACACTGTCTGCCCACCGACCAAAAATGAGTATTTCAAGAAAATACTATATTTTTGACGATTCTATTTTTTTCTTCACTAACCCTAATCTCCCTAAGACTTTAATTTGTCAGGAAATAAGAAAAGGGTACATGAGTTTCATGGATAAGTGATAACATTCTTATCAATTATTGATTAGAAATAATTTAGGCAACAAATATTTTTGCAGGCAATATGAAAGTTTGAACATCACTGATCAAGAGGATGCTATGTCTTATGTTCGACCTTGCATACAAGTGCTGTATTTGTGAATTAGAAAAAAATCAGTAAATGACTGTATACCTTGCAAAGAATTGCTATCTTAAATTTCTAAGCCTCACTCTAATTTGAGTCATTCAAAAAGTATCAAAACAATGACTAAACTTGCTTAATTAACTCAGCCAATTAAACAAAATTTTATGTATTTACAAGCAAAAATTGTAACCCAACTTAAGCAAATTCAACACACGTGGTTTTCATTAGTCCCACCTTTCAAATAACTTCAGGGTTTAACTGCTTATTCTTAGCTATGAGTAACTCAACAAATGATGACCAAGGTATAATTCTTGATGTTTGACATGTCGAAACACCAGATCTTTCACAATTAATGACAGATTGAGAAATAATAATGATATAACACAAAGATAAAACCATTTAATGAAAATAATGTTGAAAATATTATTAAAATATAGAAGAAATTGAAAATCTCCCTATTCAATCTTTTAAGAGTCTAGGAACTTTTTACTTTCTCTTGGTGACTATTTATTCTCTGCTGATTACTAGTTGAAAATTCAGGAATTAGGCATCAGCTACTCTTTCACTTTCAGGAAAACTGACATTTATCGTAAACTTTGAGTTTATGTGTTACACCCAATCAATCACTGATAAAATTTCTAACAGTATCTTCTAATATATCAAGAAAAACCTGAATAATCTCTCAACAGCTTGCTGGACTTGAGAATACTTAAGGGATAGAATGATATTGGAGTGGAGAATGGTAAAGGGATAGAATGATATTTACTCCTTTAAATGGAACCATTATACTTATGGCTTCGTATTATTCATCCAATGTTATGCAAAGAAAATAAAGCCTTAAATAATCCATTTTTGAGGTTTTCTTCTGTTTTAACAGCTTGGCATTTATGACCACAAAAATTAAACATGTATGCATAAATTTGAACATGCTTGTAAATAAACTCACAAAGGTACTACAAGTCAACACCAATTCTTTGGAAACACATACAACTTTAAAACTTCAGAACCACATTAAATTCAAGAAGGAGAATTTAATAATAGCTGCTAGCACAAAATAGGTAATTGTTTGAAGACATAGGCAACAATTCCTGGTTAAACTCCTTGAATTTTAAGTAACTTATTGGTTGATTAATATCAACAGCCAATCAGCTTGTTTGAAAGTCTCAATAATTACAGATTAAAATGATAATCAGTAATTGGTAATACCTAATTTGAATGAAAAATGATAAAATTCATAAATAGCATTTTGGATTATTATATCTGAAGCAATCCAAGTAATTAATTTTTTTTAGAAATTCTAAGAAATTGGNTGTATTTCTTGTGATGCAATAAAATTATTATTATTATTTATTAAGTTACATGAATATCATCGTAAATGATGAATTGCAAGAACCGCTTTCTACAGATGATGAACCAGCCTTTCCCATTTGTAATAATGTAACATCAGTTATTGCAAAATAACATGTTGCTAAGTCTTTTGCAACATAAAAGACGAGTGTACTCCAAGGATATAAAAATATTGTAAGAATTGTCCTTGCGTCAGAATGGTAACATTAACATTAATATAAGCCTGAATCACAATCAGTGGCACAATTAAATCTTTCTGTTCCCTCCATAGAAATTATATACTCATATATCCGTGACCTGAGCTACAAGATTGATATAAATGCAAGGATATTTGTAGATGACTCGGTAGTATACAGAGAAATGTCATGAGACAATTTTTTTGTCTCAGTGATATATAGAAAATATTACATGATAAAGATAGCATTTCACTATTGAACAATTTAGCTCATATTCAAAGGTGGTGCAAAAAATAGAAATTAGATATTAATGTAAGTAAATGCTCTGTAATTAATTTCTTCAAAAGGAAACAATCGTGTCAGAGTAATCTGTACAAAATTAGTGGATAGAAAATAAAAGTCAAGTAACTTGAATACCTCAGAAGAAACAACTTAAATATATTTGAAAATTCTGCCGTAAAACAACTAAACAGCTTGGTTTTATAAATTGAATTGAAGGTAGAGACGATGAAAGAGTTAGCGAGTGATATTATTTCACATAAGTCAGGCCCCATCAGGAATATTGGGAAAGTATATGGGATCCAGCTGATGCAACATATACTCCCAAACTTAAGAATGTGCAGCACATGGCAATATGATGTTAGAAAGTGCTACGATAAAAAAGCAAACATTATGAAAAATGCTCTCAGATACAGGTTGGGAATCCTTGAAAGAAAGGAGATTAGAAGCTACAATTGAAAATTTCAGAGCAAGCACATTTGCAGAAGACGTAATCAGTATTTTGCAACCCCTCTGCTACCTCAGCGATCCAACAATGAGCGTAAAATAAGACAAATAGATGCAAGGACAAATTGTTTTAGGGACTCATTTTTTCTACAAACAGTACATGACAACAATAAGCTAAAGATGTAACTTGAACGCTTGGTGTTTACACTCTCTACCATATGCCTATAAGTGGCTTGCAGAGTACTTTTAGTTGTAGAAAATAACACTATGGGTTGAAAAAAGGTTATCTGAACTTAAGCTCATAACCAACAGGCTCTCCGTAGATCACATTAGGAATAATATATCTAATGAGTAACCTTTCAAAATTTAGAATTTTGCATAATTTGAAGCCTATATTCAATTTTATAAAAAAATCAGTCATCAACATTCAATTTGAGGTAGTATTGACTTGATTTGAAGGAAAAATGAAGGATGGCTTATCCAGAAAAATAAAATGAAACTAAAGATTTCACTTAGTAATGATTTTCTATCTCCCCTTTAAATGAATTTAAAAAATTAATTATATCCGGTTGCAGTATCACAAAGCATAGGTTGCTGACTGACTGATAGGTTGGCTAATCAGATGCTGGAAAAAAACCAAGGAAAGAAATGCTACGACTTGTCACTTCAAAAATTCATATTTTCTATCAGTCAGGAAAGAACTTAATAAAAAAATAATAAAAATAAAAATTTGAAACTGCAATGAAATATGTTTTAAGAAAACATTTAAGCCACATAATTTACAAGTGAATAAAGCAATAGTGCTCTACTCAAGCATATATGTATGTATGCATGCATATGTATAACCTCAGGTGTAAACTCAGAGTGGATACCCAACGTTTCATACAATAATAAACCTTACTTCATGTTGCAAATTTGGTCTTGAAAAACCTAAAATGGATGGTTTAGGTACCATTGTTCTTTCACTTGTCCCAAACTGTTTAAGTCAGGCTCAGCCTAGCTTCTCCCGTCCCCAAGGTCCATTGTAACACTGACATTACCAGAATTAATTTACTTAGACATGTGCAAGGGTCTCTAGAAATTAACTTTGCAAATAACTGCTGAGATAATGTAATGAGGGAGAAACTTTCAACTATAGATCTTACAATCAACCATCATAGTTCACAAAATTAGACAGATACTAGTTCATACCAGCTACAACATCTGTTATGGGGCCTTATGGGGTTGAACCAATAAACAATCTGTTCTACAAAAATTATAGATGTACATTTTAATCAAGCACAGACATACTATCTGAAACCAATTTAAAGTGTTAACCAGCAACCACCACCAAAGAATTATTCTCTAAATTTGGTTTAAGTGAAATCTTGTGCATGATGCTCAGAAGTATCCAATGATGCATAGAAACAGTGTCAATTAATACGATTTAAAAGAGAAATTCTTTTTCATTCACCAAAAACTTGTTCAAAACATTCTTCCAAAAATCTGACAGGCAAATCTGTTCCAAGTATCTTGTTTATGTTATTATATAAAGTATGTAAATTTGTAAAATATATTTTGTTTATATAGTAGTGAATTATGATGTGATATTGTAAATTAATCAAGAAATGTACGTTAAAATACTTTAACTTTTTGTTAAAACTGATAAAAAAATGTTTATGTATTCTCATGTTTTATGTGTTAGTGAAAAGTGGAAAGAATATGAATGGGCGAAACTGTTCTGTAAATCGATAGCACAAATTTTAAAAAGAATCATTTCTTATAATGTATTCATGATACCTCTCAACAAATTTCAACACAATCTGTTCCTCATAATACTTGGATATATATGATTTTTTTTACATATTCGCTCAGTTTTTCTTGCACTACATTTCCGAATGTTTCCGATTGTAGATCGCTCAATTTACTTCGTTTATGGGGTATGCACGGACGTCAGTGACACAGATAAAACATGTTTATCTTGAGGGTAATTACCAGCTCCTTGACAACCCTTTTCATCCGGTTCACGTAAGCCATATTTCGTGCACCGAGGGATCCGGAATTTAGTTCGCCATCGTTAATTAATTTCATCCTGCGGAAAATGATGCATCCGCCTAATATTTCGTGCACCTTAGGGAAAAGGTAACGAAGATTACATCTTGGGGCAGATACTCCTGGAGCTGCAATTTGGACACAACTAAGTTTACCTTTCCTACAGTTATTTCGCACACCCAAGTCGAGAAGGTGACACCAGATATGGGGTGAAATTAGTCCAATGAGGGTTGAGAGAGATTTTTAGTTGGCTTGCCTAATGACTTGGTGATTGAAATTTCGTGTTTGAGATGCCGTTGATGGATACACGCTAAGGTTTTCCAGTAATTAAGTTTTCTACGACGACTCAATTAGCTTATTCAGCAGGCTGCTGTGAATCGCATGAAGATTTTCATCAGGGCAGATATCGGAATGCACTTCAATTAACAGTTTCTGCTTCGAATCTAATTGCCGTACTTACATTTCCAGTTTTCCAGGCAAAAAAACGCGCAGCTCTTCAAGTTGTTTTCAAAGCGGCAATTTCAAATTCAATTTCAGAAACGTAATAGCCAATGTCTTGTCAAGTTTAGATAAAAGAGAAAATAACTTTCTAAGACATGGCGATTGTTAAATACAGGCACATACGCATACGTATATGTATGTGTGACTATATATGTAGTTATTTATTTATATGTTTCATATTTGAAAGAATATTTCTCACTCTTTTTGATAATGACTGAGCTGACCGTCATCGTTGCGCATTCATCGACCGATTTAAAGAAATCCTGGAATGGCGGATGTGCCCTGCAACTTTTGTATCAACAAAAATTCTGCTTCGGAAGTCTTGCGGAAATATGACGTATTTTTCCAAATTTTCGCGATTTGGGAACGTGGAAAACGAAATTTCTAATGGAGAAATATTTATTATGATTCATTTCATACGGCACCTCTTCCGATTGAGTTCTAGTAGTAGTACTGTTAAAAGTGCTTCGACAGCTGAGATCATACCCCACGTAGGTCTCCAACC
>KZ308370.1:621241-645199 GCA_000376725.2 Ladona fulva
AGATAATTCTTGTCTACTTGCATGCCAAATATCTCTCTTATAGAAATATGCCTACACAATGTCTGAAGCTATATAATGAGTTGTACGCCTTATTAGTAACAATAAGATAATACTTCATCTAAGTGTAAGAATCTTTAAAAAAATTTAAGTGTAATGCTCTGATTAGATAATCACTATAACTACCCTAACCACTTATTATATCTCCTAGATAATTTGATCAATTTATTTACTATAATAATTTCCAACGAAACTTTAAACTAAAATTGAGCATAAGCAAAATTAACTACCAGTGTTTCTAACTACAGTGTCTCTACTAATTTCCTTTTGCAAGGAAACAATATAAAATTTATCAGAATTTGCCAACAAAATTTTTTATAAGAATTCCATAGTAATCATTTCACTTGTCATATCAATGAAAACCTAATCATTTATTAGCAGATGATTTAAAACACTACTGACAGTTGCTTCAAGGCATTATACACACTTAAGGAAGAGAAGGGAGGATATATGCTGAAACATTCAATTGTTCTAATAAATTAAATGTAAATATTACTCCTACCGTATGGAATTCTGCTTGTTGGTTCATCAACTGATTTACTAGTCAATGTGTTACAATGTATGAAAGAGGAAGTGTTGAATATCACAGAACACCTCAGCTACTGAAGACGAGAGCATAGCTCTCGAAATATACATTTAGCACAGTTCTCTCATTCTGCTGCTGTTTTCTGTGCATCGCGGTTTTTCACAAACATTGCTTGTTTCATTGTTTTTATTGCTTTTACTACCACAGGTTCATACTTGATTTTTATTTCGCTTTCATGCAACCATCATGCCAGTCCTTGGTTGCTCTTTTTTGCATCTAAACACTTCCTTTTTCATACATTGTAACACATTGACAAGTGAATCAGTTGATGCAACAACAAGCAGCATTCCATATGGTAGGAGTAAAAGATACACTTAATCAAAACTCACCGTAGCCTCACCGCCAGTCCAATGTTCTAATAAACATTATACTGCCCTTTCAGAGGATTTAAAACAATGACTAGTTAACCCTTCCTAGAAATCTTGCTCATGAACAACTACAGACTATTAATTTGCTCCTATAAACTGAAAAATGCAATACTCTTGAAAAATATTTAATGAAGTAGAAAATTACTGAAAGTAGATAGTGTCATGAATATAGTTTACAACAGTTGAAATAACCATTTGGTTACACTCAGTATGACTTATGAAACTATACTAAGATACTTTACAGCAATCAATAAATTTATAAACTTATTGTAGCCATCACATGAATACAAGCTTTTAACACATATTTGATTTACAACATGAAGACAATTCATCATGTAAACATTTGAGCATTCAAACAAAACTTATGAAAAATGGAAACATCAGAAATAAAAACAGAATTCATGATAAATGTCCATCAAGCAAATAACAGAACTTTATAAATTCACAGGTTCACAGGCCAATTTCAAATATCTTATTAAAAAATGGGCATAGCTCAGAAATTCCTTTTGTAAATTAAAAGTAATGGAAATCTTAAAAATAATGCCATACATAAGTAAATTCAAAAATAAAATTCATACAAATAAGGATGAAGATAGGTTAAAAATGCTGAGCCATTACATAAATGTATTCATACCAGTGTATATCAAAACTAAATATAGAACCGATAATACAAGATAAACCCCCAAACATTCTGTTGTGACATATGCAGATTATGGGGATTTTCTAGAACAGCTCAGGTTTATTACATGGTAACATTTACATATTACCGATAAAAGTCATGCTGTGTGAAGTTTTTTGATAGAGAAAGGTTGATGAAGAAAGAAGTGATGATTATAGCTTAAATGGTTAATATCAAACACAAATAGATTGATGCATTCATATGTCATTAGTTTAAATACATGTTCCTAAAATAGACCAAATTTTCAGTTTTAAAAAACCATTAATTGTTAGTAATGTTATGATAGACTCAAAATTAATATGACCTATGAATATAAAAGTATCTGTCAGAATATTTTGATGAAGACATTGACATTACTAAAAATTTGCCTTAGATTTTAAAATGGAATTACTCTCACACCTTCCTCATTTTCTTTTCAAGGACTAAACCATAAATAACTACATACTAAGGTGCAAAATGAGCTTAGCTACAGAGGTACCTTCATAAATACATTACTGCTACTAACTACATTCCTTTTCTGCCCATAATTTCAACACATTCATGAATAGTCTTGATAGCCAACGTATATCACAGTGATTGAAGTTTGTTACAAAATGGTCAAAATTCAAGAAGGAAGTTCATGTTGTTAGAACAAAAGAAAAAAACTATCAATATTAGTCTTTCATATATGAGTGTCTCAGATACTTGACCTCATTAATAAGATAGGGTATCACTTATAAAGCGCCTTATGCAATGTTTTGTTTAGATTTTTTTTGCAAATACTCTTATTTTCCTTGCATACTGAAAAGCATCTTGGAGTTTAACTCTCCTTGATCATCTCCTTGCAGTTGTACACCCAATGGTAGTTAAGTTTGTAACCCTATACAGGATTGAAACTGTGATATTACTTATCTTCCTAATCAAATGAGAAAAAACGAAGATGTAAATTTATAGCTTTAAATCACTTAAATTTTCCTAGGAGTAAGTATGGGAGTAAGAAATGATCCTGAACATTAGTCGCGCTATTCCACTGGATGATTTGGTAAATGGAAGTAAAAATGAAGGAACCATCCACATAAAGTCAATAACCATGAATAAAATGTTATTTGTACAGATAACCAAACTAGACAAGGACTTCAAATTTCTTCATGAATGTTTTTTTAACAATTCAATTCATGAAGTAAACAAAATCCTACAGTTTTTGCCATAGAGTTCTGATGACTTTGGATGAACAGATATAAAATTGGCAAGGTTTTACTTTAAATATATGCCCAAATCTTAAAAGCACTTTTAAGCAAAGAAATTAGATGGTACAATAAATAAGATTTCATATTGCTTGATTTTATACAAAGGACTGAAATTGTGGCAAGTTTGACTAAATTTTCTTTGGCGATTAAAACAATGTGGTCATGAAAGCTGAAATAGTCGAAATGTTTGTCAATATTGTAAACCATCTATAATTGTCTAAATAAACAAAAAATCATCACTGACCTACTGACTTAATGTTTAAACTAAATACTTTCTCTTATGAGCAGAAAAAAAAAAACAAAATACACTTGCACACTGCCAGAAGAGTATACATGGTATGCCTGCACAACTTCCCAAGAAGGGAAAGGTCATGAAAAAAATAATTGCAAGTCACACATTAAAATGTTTTTGGTTAATTGGTGTTATTTCTCTCTGAGTATAAATCTGAGTTTACAAATCCTGCTATATTCCCAAAGGCAGCCATATGAGCTATTGCAGGGTGTTAATGTAGATGTGGATTTATAGGATTTAGTGTATTAATAGTTATTACAGTGTTATAGTGCATTTAGTCAAAAATTAAAACACAAATAAATTATGTGATGCCTTAAATTTTTGAGTCACAAAGTTTAAGTAACAGGAATACGAGGGTAAGGTGAAAATTTCTCAGCCTGACACAGAGATGGCATTCCAATCAGCAAAAATTTATGATCCCTGCCTGGGTGCACATGTCATTAGTTTGTAAGACAAGTTTCAACTTGTTCTCTCAAGTAGTTTGTTTACACGTATTGTTGCAGGACACGTCTTCCATTTGTGTGAAAATATCCATCTACGGCCCTCTCAACTTCTTCATTGGAAGCGAAGCGCTTCCCAGAAAAAAATTTCTTCAACTTTGGGAACAGATGGAAGTCTGAGGGTGCTAAATCAGGAGAATAGGGGGGATGGCCAAGCAAATCGTACCCCAAATCCCGTAGTTTTCCCATCGCCAACACACCTTTGTGAGCAGGTGCGTTGTCCTGATGAAAGATGATTTTTTTCTTCTTCAAGCCAGGCCTCTTCTTGCAAATTTTGGTATCCAGCTGGTCAAGAAGGTTGGAGTAATATTTGCCTGTAATTGTTCTGCCTTTTTCAAGATTGACTTTTTCTTTGGCACTGACCCACTGGCTTCCATCCACTGCTTCGACTGCTGTTTTGTTTCTGGCGTGTAGTGTTGGACCCATGTCTCATCCATGGTCACAAATCGCCGCACAAAATCAGTCGGTGTCCTCTTGAATTGGTCCAAACATTGCTGTGAAAATTGCTTGCACATTTGCTTTTGATCAGCATTCAGCAAATGCGGCACCCACCTTGCGCAGAGCTTTCGCATCTCCAATTCTTTGTGCAAGATGTTTCACACCCTATCTTCCAATATCCTCACACACTCAGCCATCTCACCCACCTATCATCCAACACGATATCGTGCACCTTTTCGATGGTTTCCGGTGTGGTTACAGTTTTTGGCTATACTTCACGTGGGTCATCTTCGAGGGATGTGCAACCACGTTTAAATTCAGCTGCCCACTTTTTAACGGTTGACATTGAAGGAGCAGACTCCACATACACTTTTGTCAACTTTGGATGAATTTCCTTAGGGGTTAATCCATCCAAATCGAAGAATATTATGACCGCACGATATTCAAGTTTATCCATTTTAACAAAAAACACGAAAGATGTCTATTGCAGCAATACGTGTAGACAAACTACTTGAGAGAACAAGTTGAAACTTATCCTACGAACTAATGACATATGCACCCAGGCAGGGATCATAAATTAAAATTTTTGCTGATTGGAATGCCATCTCTGTGTCAGGCTGAGAAATTTTCACCTTACCCTCGTAAAATGAGAATCTTCATAAAATGTTTTCAAACGCTTGCTAAACATGGAAGATCATGGATTGTGTTAAAAATATACATACTCAACCAAGCACAGTTCAAGAATCTTCAATCTCAACTCAATAGTGACCAATCTTTATACGATATAAAGGGGCCAATTCAGTGACACTTGTGGTTTAGGCTAAGAATTCTATCCTATATGTGGCAATAAAATACATGCTGTAGATCCAACCTAACATGTATTTGAATAAATGTTGATGGAAAAGGTAAATAATGTTTGGAGGGTAGGGAGATAAAATTTAATTGCAAAAAAGTAAGTTAATTGTAAAATAAAGGGAGAAATTATTTTTCTACTTGGAAAGTTTCGCAATCTCCATGGTGATGTGTGTGTATGGCATAGTTGCCTACCTATGATTTTCTGTAGCTAATTTTGCGTTAAAATATGCTTATTTGCGTCAACCGTCGGACACATGTCTATTATTTTTGAGCAAGGAATTACCCTGGAAGTCTCCTGTGAATCCATTTCCCACAGGGGTAGTACTCCTCTTGTCCAATCCATTCTTACTAAATCAGCAGACTAGAGGTTAGATTAAAAACACTCTGTAAGCCATCTTTAGGCAAGCGGAACTCGTGCTCAGAGACAAACGGGAAGCTTCGGAATACCAATTTCTGGAAACTTTCCAGAAATCTGTAATCTGGACCAGTTTTGTAAGCTGGCTTTTGGCTTCTGGAGTGTTTTTAAACCTCAAATTCATTAACAGCCATGTCCCAACCTTCATTTTTAAGTTTTTAGGTTGGCATACAATAACACCTGCACAGCAAGCTTTCCAAACTTTGACCTTCTCAGAATTTAACAGGGTACCCAAACACATCTTTCATGTGCACATTCAGCTAGAAAATGAAGTCATTATCTACAATATTGGAAACAATGGAATCACTGAATAAATTATGATAATGATCACTCAAATAAATTTAGTCAGTATTAATGATAATTGTTTAAGCATTCCATAAATGTAAAAAGCTCATTAGCCTATTCAATGTCTCATTTAGAATCCTGTTGGAAATATTAAAAGTTCGTTAATTAAATCTATGATCACACATTAGCATATTCAAATTTTTACTATAATACAGAAGCATAATGTATCCAACAAACTGTTTGAGAGGTTTCAGAAGCTACTTTTGCCAGTAACAATTTGTCAAAGCTTTCCAAATCAGAAATGATTGTCCTTTAACAACAACCTATTCCATACAGATGGAAATAATAATAATAACGTCTTTATTTAGGCGAATTTTGGTCTATTGAGACCACTCTTACAATTAACCTAATCGATCACAAACACAAACATCCATGCCCTAACCAGGATTTGAATCCGGGACCTCGGCGTTGCTAGGCTAGCATGCTAACCACTACACCACCGAGGCCGTCAAAATAGGATGGGATGGGTCAGTCTTAAGGTACTCAAAAGTAAGGTGTTCACAGAAATATTAATAGATTAGCATGCTTTCAATTTCATCATTCAAATTTACTGGAGTTACAACAAATCTTATAAAATTATTATAACAAAGAATTTGAAAATGAGGTTTTCTACAATTTCTCCATTAAGTTCCCTAACTTTGTTTTGAGATTGATAATAATTTTATTCTATACGGGTTAGGGATAGCCAAGATCTTCTGCCAGTTAATTTAACCCTAGCTCAAATTCAATAACATTCCTAGTTTTAAAGATTTGATTACAACCCTATTTGATCACATATGAGAGAGACTCCCACATCAGTAAGGCAAACTTAAGGGAAAAGTTTAAATGATGCTGTCAATACTAATATTATATTTCTGCTTAATCAAGTTTCAGATTTTGTAACTTTTAAGGTTATGTTTTGACCCATTATCTTGGAAATAATTTTGATGCATGTTATGACATCAAATTCAGTAAACTTTAGAAAATTATGCTCCCGAGTTGTCAAATTTACACTGGAATAATATTCAGAAGGAATTAGAAACTCAAGACAATAAATTTCTACCAATTTCAGAGACATTCTGTACCTTGTAATAAACAATGTTCCACATTTCACTAGCAAAATAAGAATATCTCCAATAAATGAGAAATAAAACTGATCTATTACATATCCAGTCAAACATATATTTGAAGTGGATCCTGAATATGTTCAGTTTATGTACATATCAGAGGGATACTCTGGCAACACAACAATTGCCATTTACCCCTCCATATTTGTAAATTATCGCACTAATAAAACAGCTGAGTATCTTATTTAATAATAATATTGAAGATTTACTCCACACATTTTTAAACAAAATTTTCACTGATGAATTGTTTTAGATGTCCAAATAGATTAAAACAAAATAATGACATTTATGTGGACTAGGAAAACCCATATGTTATCAATATACATTACTTTGGAAAGCATCAAAAACATACCTACGAATGTAAGTCTTACACATATTTTGAAAAACCAAATTCTTACAACTAATGTGGTGAAACTAATTTGTTGAAAGAGAGGAATAAACTGAATTAAATTCTAAATAATAGAGTACCTTGTTAACTCCAAAAATTTGTTATTCCACAGCTTAGAATTCCTATTTTCAAATATAGTAATAAGATAAATCGTAATCATAAAAAGGAAATGAAACATAATACAATAAAAAAATTAAAACTGATAAATCTTGAATACAAAACAAACACATTGAAACTTTACTGAAATAAAGGTACTACAACATGAACTGCTAAAAATATAGTAACAAACTATTAAAAGAAAGTCAAATGACCATCTATTACTTAAAAAAATGTACATTTTATTAACATGTTTTAGATACACCATAGAGACTTAGATTGAAAATTAAGAGAACATTGAGACTTTAATAACATTTGGTTTATTGAGTAAAAACAGAACAAAAATGTACACACTCAACCCTCACATAGTATCAAACAAAACGCTAATCCATTAAGACGCAGATCATAATTATACATCTGATATCGCTAGATGCAATTGCATTTTTTGTAAAATGCAGTTTTAGTTTTCACATCTCCCTTATCACCCTTTGCTACATTACTAGCAAAATAAGAGCTGAAGATATCGCAGAAAATTCTAGTGTTGAGAATGTTAAAAGGATTTTGAAAAGAAGGGGGATTGGAAGCATTGCTGGATTCCCAACAAAATGAGTTGACAAAAGAAGGGTTACTAGAATTGGTCGATTTCTAGTGATGGTGACAGTGGAAGAAATTTAGCAGTTGAAATTTACCACTTCTTGAGGACATTATTAACAAAAAAATTCTACAATTTGGAAGTTCAATAATAATTAGTGTCACTTGAACATGGCCTAAAGTGAAGCTTGTGTGAGGAACAGGAGCTTTTGATGACTTAAAATGGCTGAAAATTCTTATCTGAAACTTTTTATCCAACTGAGAGCTCTGTCTAAAAACCAAATAATTATGTATATTATGAAATAAATAATTATATATATTATGAAATAATTTGCTAATGATAAAGAAATTATTTTCATACATACAGATACTGACTGTCAGAGGAATGTTGTGACAAATAAACACTTATATGTTGAGATTGAGGGATGAAACTCAGTATTTAACATTATACTAGTGGTTGACACAGCATGATTTCACAACACGCTACAAAGCCAAGGAACATAACTTCGCATAATGTGAGGGTTTACAGTAATTACAGTAATTGAATAACTTAAATAAGTGAGATTATGTTCTTCAGCATTCAACAGGTTGCTTTTTTATGCATTATAAATGAGAGAGTTGTGATTCTAGAGTTTTTGATACATAAATCCAAAAATTTCCAGAATGCATGATTTTTAATTAATTAATGATATACAAAGTCCTTGATATATAATGTATTTCCTACATGGAAAAAATTGGCGATATATATTTCAGCATAAAGATCAGACAAAATATTACATTACTGGCTATTACTAACACACTTCAAGTACAGCAACCAACTTTTATACTTGTTAACAAAGGAAACTTGGAAAATCAACTTGTGTATGACAGAAAAAGTACATAAAATACAGAAAAAAACACTGTATAAAACATAAAACCACATAAATGATTATACTCCCAATCCAATATATTTAGTTAAAAATAGTTTTGGAATAAGCCAAATTATTTCAGCTTTCGAACCACTTTTAACCCCATAACTGAGGAATTTCATTTTATTAGCCAACTGAGAAGACCATACTCCTTCCCAAAACAATAAATCAATTATTAATCATTGATTTAATTTCTATACTATGCACATCTTAAGAATCTACAGAAAAGCATTTTAAAACACGTGGTAGATTTGCATTTTGTCAAAGAGATTTTAAGAAAATAAAATTGAGGTTACTTAGCAAGTAACTTAAAATCCAATAAACTTCCACATAAAACAGGGTCTATGTATGTACATGGAATACTAAGATGAGACTGCAATTAAGTACAATGGAAGGTGGAATACAAGAGAGTGCATTTTGATTGAAATTGATATGATCAACCCTTTCACTGCCAATGCATACTATGATGTATTACCCCAGGTGCAGATTTTTGTGCATCGTGGGGTTGTATAACCTCACAGGATAAAAACATAGCGACATTTTATTGTTGTTATCTTTTTAAGCTAGAATAATAACTATCTTTAGATGAATGAAACATTTATTTAATTTATGTAATGACCACAGATCGTGAATTACATATTTATAAGTTTTTTGAATGTCTTTATTTGTCTAATATTAGTGAGCCCCAATGCCAAAGGTGGCAGGTAGCATTACACAGATGACATTAACCGCTGCTATGTGGTGACAGTTGGCATGCAAAGGGTTAAAAAAGGCAAGTTCTACTGAAATGCTCCCCAGTACAGGATGCTAACCATTGGATATTAGTAACTTAGAGGAAGAAGTTATAGTGTTATAAAATTAATATTGTAGAAGTCATCAATCATAAGTCATCTTGGGTATTTTGTGGCTAACTTCTAGTGTAGCTGATCAAATAATGAACATTTGGATTAACAGGGGAGAGGTTAAATTAAGAAGGTTCAACTTAGTATCTAACAAATTTTACACACTGGCACAAACATCACATACTTCACTCTAAATTTATGCTCCACTTTTCTTGGACATTAAGCTTTTGTTCCTGAGTTAGTTGACTGGAATTTCTTTCAGGAAGCTTTATATTTAGCATTAGTTAGAAAGGGATGTCTATTTGCATACAATTTAGTTTGCCAGTCTTGGTGGTGGAATAGTAAGTATGCTGGCTTTCTAGCACCAAGGTCCTGGATTCAAGTCCTGACTTACTGGGTTGCTCCTGGCTAGGGCATCAATGTAGTGTTTGTCATGTGTTTTTATCATTACAATTCATTTTAAAACAGGTATAACTGGGGTTATTTCTTTTTCCATTAAAGAATCAATTCACCCATAATATTTATTATTTAATTATTTGAATTTTATAATTCTTTCATAATTCTACCCATATATATTTTACTATTCCCAATTAATTCTGTTTCTTTCATGAATCTTGGTAGTTTTCCTCATGGTTATCAATTAGGTTTATTGTGCAATTTCTTAAATTCTGTAATACTTACTTTTTGCATACTTAGTTTATTTAATTATTCATGATCTTTAAGAATAAAAAGGCAGTTATTCATGTTTATTTTTTATTTGTCAACTACGTACTGACCAATGAAGTACTAACTCATTTTTGGCTGATGTTATTTTTCTATAGAAGAGATTGATAAGAGACGAGTATCATTTTTAGAAAGGTAATTCAATAGTTTATTCGTTTTTATGTGAATAATTATCCAACAATATTGAGAGAGAAAGAGGAACAAAAATCTGAGACACAAGGTGAGAGAAATTCTCTACATTATATGAAATCATGACTGTAAATTGTTTGTGTTGACACTATCATAAACTCAAGAGAGTAGGCATGGCTGTGGGATTGTCCCTGCAACATCACCTCCACTCTCCTAAACTCCTATTGCCTGTACATCTCTGCACATCCTTATGGCAGTGCATCAGTACAAAAATGGAAACTTCCGTGAATACAATGAAGTTGAAAGTTTCAATAACAAGTATGTCATCAAATAGAAAATCACTAAATTAAACAAGTTAGTCGATGACTGGAAAACAGAAAACATTTTGGGGCCTCCGGATAGCCATGTGGGTACACATTTGACTTTGACGAAAGTGGTTCCAGGTTTGATTCCCGGTGGAGGCTCAATTGCAAAATTACCTTAGCTGTCAAAGCACTTTTAACAATGCTACTATTACCAGAAAACATTTGCTAATCAGAATATTGGAAAAAAAAGATACTATCTTCATGTGAGGGACAGTATTTATAACCCTAAATTTCCATTTACATGTTAATCCAGCTTTCATTACAAATACAGTAAACCCTCACATAATGCAAAGTTATATTTATCGACTCTGCATTGAATTTTGCTGTGAAACACAAGTATTATGAGGAATATGTATTTTTGTTTCTCAATCTCAACATCTAAGTATAGAAGAAATCTTTCTCGAGTTTCCATCCAGGCCAGGGTGTTGGTTGTCACTGACGTTTCAGCTACTCTCTCCCTGGAGCCATTTTCAGGGAGTGACACCCTGAATCTGCAGAAAGAGTAGCCGAAACATCGGTGACACCCAATGCCCTGACCAGGATGGAAACCCAACAAATATCTCTTCCAGCAGTTTACCAGGTAAGCACAAGATCTTTCTTCGTCTAAGTACATATTAACTAAAATAATTTTGTAATTTCAATTTACCAGTATTTACAAGAGCTATGTCAGTTTACTGTAATGCAGAATACAAATGGATTTTTTACAGTTTATGTAGTCCTTTTTTTCTGCATTGTTTTGATTCAACAAATTTACTGTTTAAAAGGTTAATTTCTTATCCATGGAACAATGTAATGAATAATGATAGGACATAGTTCATAAATTCTGAAGATAGCAAAAATAAGACTATATCTTAACAAATACGCAGTCACATCTTGTGATATCCAGAGTATAAAATGAACTACATTATCACAAAATCACATTTTGTGAAATCGTGTTATGTGAGGATCTCCTGTATAAGCATTTTAACTGTAAGTGAAATATATTCATCACTAATTACCTCTTCTTCTTTACAAACACACCCCAATTTTCAGAAGAAAATATTTAACTCCACAAATAAGATTTGAGTGAGTAAAGATCTTATTTTAATACAGCAGACTCCCAAATATTTTAAATCTAAGCACAAATATATAGAGAGTTGTAAAAGAATACTGGTGAATATAACCATAACTTCATCACAGTAATATTGCTACAAATTGCAATAGTCATAATATGTATCAAAGTTTAAGTACCAGGAGTTATTATTGATGTCGATTTTTTAACACACTTCACAGAAAAATAAACAAGTTGCAGACTAAGAAAAATTATATAACAATTCTATTTTGTAAGAAACTTTTTGCAAACATATTTTGAATATTTATCATCACTTGAGCAGAAAGCCTTAGCAAGTAACTTAAAATCCAATAAACTTCCACATAAAACAGGGTCTATGTATGTACATGGAATACTAAGATGAGACTGCAATTAAGTACAATNTATATTTACAAGATGGTGCAAGAACAACACATTTTAAGAATTTATGGGGTGCAATCAGCTGAAAATGTTAAGTAATACCAATCTAGGGAATTCTATCTTCCAACCTACCAGACATTCGGGAGTCTTCTGCATATGCCATGATGATGAAGAATACAAAGACTTTAAGAACAATAAGAATAAGAAGGAGAATATTTGATGATGCTCCTACATTTACGGATTCTAATAAAATTCCAAATGCTGCATATAACATAGTCTAGAATGCTACAGATGTTATTGATAAGTGGTACCTCCTCCTTGTTGACAGTTGGCATGTATTGTAAAAGATCTAACACAATGAAATGGCTTTCAATCACAATTGTCTCAAGAAGCCGAATGACTAGAATGCTTGCAATCAACATCAGGCATCTGGTTTCACATCCTAGCAAACTTCATTTTTCTTTGCTAGGGAAATTGTGCTTGTGAATGATCTAGTTAGGATCCTCACTGTAATTTGAAAGGAATGGTTCTTTTTGGGAGTATTAAAAACTTTAAGAAAAATACACGATATCACTAAAGAATAACAAGATAAAACTATCTAATTCCCAACTTAGTAATTCTTGGGTTGGAAGTATCAAAAAAGTAATGGCAGTATCTAAGCAAGTTTAAATAAAAAAGGCCTTAATAAAGTACTCAGAAAAAGACTGGTAAATTCTTAGCTTGAACAGTTCAGCTAAATGAGTGTGTAATGAGGACCCTAGAAAACGATATCAAAAGACTTAAGTTTGAGATTGGAAAAAGGAAGTAAGGTCAATAAAACAAGGACATTCTGAAGATATTAGAAGAACAAAGGGTTTGAATTGACAAAATAAAGAAGAAGAAGAGGAAATAGGTTGGTTAAATAATGAGAAGAGACACAAAGGAAGCAACTGAAGGTGAGATACAAAGGAAAGGTAAGAGGAGAAATAAAAACAGAAATTATATGATAAAAGAGCAGGAGATAGTAATCATGAAGTAAAGGATTAATGTTTTGATGAAAATATGAACCATCCATGAGGTTGAAGACTCAGGTATGTATCATCTGCATCTACGTATATACCCTAAAAGCTGCCTATTGGCAAGCGGTAGATGGATTTACCCTAGCTAAAATAAAAGCAAGTTTCTATACCTGAAATCCCTCTTTAATCTGTGTAAACCTACAGTAAACATTGAAAATAGTTTTCTATGAAAGTAAGAAAGTTCTACTTGGCCTTCACTCATCCAATTTTTTGCTAGCAAAGTCTTTGAGCAAACCATGAGCAGGTAGTTTAAATAATAATGTAATCAGACAAACACTAACAGTCTTACGGGATATTTTTCAATGTCTTTGAGTATGTGCTAAAGGAAGGTTTGGCGTCTGATAGTGATAAATAAATGCAAAAATGCATGAACGAATGAGTGGTGTGGAGATTTGTCAGCCTCACATGAACATTTAAAGAAATTTTTTAAATTGGGAACACAGGAATAGGTGGTATAACTGCACGTTAAGACATACACCTAAGAACAACATGTAAGTCTCATCTAAAGATTGTTTTGAGGAATCAAAATGATATTAATTTGCTATAATATTAACAAAATATCTGATTTCATTGAACCTAAAACCTTTAACAATTTTGGAAAGAGAAAACAAAAATTCTAATGCTCCAAAACCCTCCTATATTCTTTAACAAATGGAATACAAATATCAATTTTGTCCTATTCACAATAAGTAATCAAAATCATTACATGTAGCACAAGAATATTACATAGATATGATGATTTCAAATTAGTCAATAATTTATTCAAGAGAAACCATGGCACTTGCAGATCACAGGGCTTTTACTCTTTCCACCTTAATCAAGGCTTTTGACATAAAGAACAAAACTTTACATACAGTTGGTTCAATATGTTCCAGGACTGAATTTTCTTATAAGAAACAACTGGCACTATTTTTCTGGCAACTATGTCTCTATGTAGGCTGAGGCTTCTTCTACTAAAATATATTTAGTAGTAGTAGATGGTTATTTTTCTTGTCTTAAATTTGATCAGTGTCAGAGCATATATGTCCTGTTGTAATTAAAAATATAAGGCAAAATGCAATGATTAAGTTTTGAATTAAATGTAGTAAAACAGTAACTGGAATGTACAAAACCGAGCAAATTGCATACTGAACTGAATCATCTGAACTAGTGTTCAAATGATTTCTACATTTCCAGAATGTTCATGAATCTCTATAAGTACATCCTTGTGGCAGGAGATTGGTGAACAACCTAAACAATGAAAATATGAATGATGTGCTTGCACTGTTTTGCACTAACCAACAAAAAAGCATTAAAAAAATTGCAGTTTAACTTAGTATGTATGCTCAGTACTGCTGACAGTATAGTGTATGATGGTCTCTTTGTCCAGTGGATGGTGTCTCTTCTGCACAAAAATGCACTGGCACATAGCATTTTTGAGCATCAGTTTTTGGCTATAAATGGGTCACAGTCCTCAAACACCATATAGGTCACAGCAGTTTTAAACAGCATTCCAATCAACAATTTCACTTAAGTATTTTAGAGCCACTATGATCAATCCTATCAATAAGGGAAGGGATGTATGTACAATACTTAAGCATTGGTAAATTTTTTCAGCATCATTAAGAATATTAATGTGAGGTATTACCAGAACTTACTGAACCCACCATGTATGAAATTATTTTATATGTACTGTATCGTATTTCATTTGAATTCAATTTTATATCAAATGGAATTTAATTATGTGCTATTATANCATCAAGCACTACCCTAGATTTGTGTAGTACACAAAAAGTTTCTCACTTAGAGAATCACATGTCTAAGTCCATATTGCTAATAAATTTCAGAGCATGAACAACTTGAACAAGAATTCCTACATAAATCCTTTCCTTGCTGATCTTACATAAGTTTACTACAATATTTATTATGCAAATAAATTTTTGAATAAAGTCACTAAACAATGAAAATTTTCCCATCAAGTTCCTTCTACCCTCATGACCCAAAAAATTCCTCTTCCTTTGTTTGATACTAAGCAAAGACCAAGTAAGGGAAAAGTATGAATAAGACTTTGAGGAGGAACAGTTGAGCAGGTCATGGATCTAAATATGATATACTGAAAGGTAGGGCATATTTGTAGATTTAAATGAATGTGTTCAGGTAGAAAATCAACCTAGGAAATGACTTCAGTACAAAAACATGAAATTTGAAACCAGAATGTCAAATCAAACTAAAAGAAAATTTCAATATTACTAATGTATATAAGTTTTGTCTATATTTTGGTATCTCCTTAGTTATTTTACATTATTATTTACTGAATGTTGAAAGATGAACCTGACTTTCAACTTCCTCACAAAAGTTTGAATAATTATAATCAACTTTAGATAAATTAGATAAGTACAGAAGATGTTTAAAATAAAACCATAATCCCAGCTTGATTTTATAGAACAAATTAAAACATTTATTACACACTATGAAATTATTTCTGGATGCTAGTGGTAGGAAGGGTTTCTAACAGTAAAACTTATGCACAACCACAATTTATCACCAATGATCATCACGATCTTAACCACAGGCCAACCATAGAAGTAATGGGGAAAAGGCCAAGGAAAATCAGATATGTTTACACGTAAAACTATGTATCCTGAGGACAAGGAAAATAAATCTATATATGTGTCACTTATCAACTTAAAACAATCAGCGAAAGATAATAAATAAGTTGTTCAAAGTGATATCGTACATCGCAGTGTTGCAGAAATCCTCCAAAATTTTTGGCTGCTTTAACGAGACTGAAGTTGGGGACGACTGCTCCAGAGTGCACCTTTAGAAATGCAGAATGCCACCCAGAAAAAAATTTGCAGAAACATGAAGCATGGAAAGAAATCTTACCATCAAGCATGTCCAATGGTTCTTGAGTGGATGGCACAAGCTCTGATTCCCCTGGATCAAGGTGATGGGTGGTGACACTGGATTCCAGGTGTTGAGGTGGTGCTGTAGTATCTAGCTGATGTTGATTACCACTTGTGTTTAAATGATGCAGAGAGACACTTGATTCGATATGGGCGATACCACCTGAGTCCAGGTGATGGGTAGCAATTTGAACAGACTCTTCACTTTTCACACCCTGAAGGGTGTTTAAGCCTTCCCTACCGGCTGCTATATTTTGAGTTACCTGGTTCTAACATAAAAAGAGGATTCTTTCAGAAAAGGAATTCATAACCCACAAACATGAATATATTATTCTAACCATGCTTAAAAGACAAGCAACTCAAAATCTCTATCCTGACAATAATGTGTTCATAATATGAATGAATCAACGAAGAAAGCCATAATTTGCCATGTGTATCAATTAAAAGCTAAAATGAACAGTGCTACACAGAGCTTACTGAGGGTTGATGTGAAAGTAGTCATCTTTAGAAGATGCATGACTCATTGAAATTAACACAATCAGTTTGAAGTTAAAATAATTTAATCAGATATAATTAAACATTGCTAGATTTAAAGCATGATTTCTCTTTTTCAACAAATAAACCATTAAAAAGCAGTGAAGTTTGTAATATAATAAATGCATGACACTTAGTTTAGAAAAGCTTTGGTTGCAGGTCTAATATCAACATTTTTTTATCTTAACTCAGAGTAACGTCTTAACAAAAATAAAACTTTTACTTTATTTTATAGATTCATCAATGCATTAATAGTTTTAAAGTATTCAATGCATTCACAAGGAGAAACGGATATGAAAAAATTCTGACGGAACTGGGACTCAAGGGGGAGACCCAGGTCTCCCAATTGCCAGTTGGTTGCTCTACCCATTGAGGTATCCCACCAGAACGTTTCTCCATGCTGTTTGGGAGACTTTGTAGGCAAAGGGTGGGTGATTATTGGGAAACCCAGGTTCGAGTCCCAGTTCCATCAGACTTTTTTCATGTCTGTTTCTCCTTGGGAATTTTCCTAGGTGCACACCTTATCGTGCCAAGTACCTAAAACCCTTTCCCTTGTATTCAAGGCATGCTCATGAATGGCATTTTGTAATTTGTTTGTTTTGGAAATATTACTTAGAATAGATCTTTCCCACTGAGAATACTAAGATATTGCCTACAACAGAACACTCACTAATTTTTACCAAAAATGATTGTCAACAGATAACAACTTTACATGAAGTGTTTGAGGAAATTATGAGGGAAAAAAACATATGGATCAGTTCCACAACTTCTCTTTCTTGGTATAGAGGATGCACAGGAGGTTATGAGAAATATAGCAGCAGCCAAGGAAGCTTCATGAAGAGAAGGGAATTGATGACAAAAGGTCTTGCAGGGTGTCCACTATCCAGGCATTAAGAAATTCCCTGAGTCTTCCAGGGAAATATTTTCAGTTTTCCAGGGTGTTCCACATTCACAAATAAGTATTATTTTTTCCAAATATTGGACATGATTTTTTGGCCACTCAAGGTGCTAAAAAAGCCGGAAGGTCACCCAGGCACAAAGGTTTGAGATCAAATAACGTTAGTTTGGTCAAAGTGAATTATATCATCGGAAAAATTGTCTTTTCCTTTTTCATATTTACATACATCTTTTTCAAAAATATACAAGCTATATAAAACTTTTGCTACACTGTTTCCTATCTGGGAGGGGTGCCCATGGGCCTCCTTGCTCGAGGCAACCATACACCTCAGGTTGGTCCCAATGAGTATCCAGCTATAGGTTGGTAGGTTCATTGAGTCATTCCACTGTATGCCACCAGTATATTTGAATATGTGAAGACTACTGAGTACATGCACCAATACGATTAGATTCTCATGTATTCTCAAGTTATTGACAAGGCTCCTCTCTTAAAGAAGTATAAGTATCATAGAAAATGAAAGCAAATTCTGAAAAAATACTGATGTATATTGTTTCATTAATATAATACATCCAAACAACAGTTCCAACATTGGCATGAGTAGAATCATTTAAGTTTCAATGAGAAAGTCCAGCTGCAAATTGCAATGTCAACTAATGACCATAACCATTCAAGTAGAAAACAAATTCTTATCATGCTCTATTTGCTGTTTCTCTTGCCCAGACAGAAATTAGATACCCTGGTAACTATGACTCTGAATGATCACACATTGCATACTCACAATATTGCCAAAACATTATAAGTACAATGAAAAGAGGTTGAGCACATCTACATCTTAAAAGCTTTAAATTGGTCACAACAATGTCATCGAAATGTTTCTTCCTCTCCGAGAATTTTTACTGAACTAAACTAGCCCAAAGCAAAAGCCATGGAACAATCGCTTTAAAGAGTGTAAATATACATTTTTCCAGGTTACCAAATCCCCTGAGTTTTCAAGAACATCACTCCCTGAGTATTGCAGGATTTCCAGGTTAGTGGACACCCTGTCTTGATACAGGAATCAGGTAAATATTGATAAAACCCTTGAAACAAGGACAATGAGAATGGAGGTCATCAAAAGGTTAGAAGCCTTCAAGATGTGGGTGTGGTGTAGAACAGAAAATGGAAATTGGGTTGGTAGAAAAACAAAAGCAAAAGTGCTGGAGATGGTAGGACAGGAAGGGGCTTTGATCTAAGTAATAAAGCAATGGCAGAGGAAACTATTTTGTTCTGTGTTTAGCGGATAGGGATTGCTAGAGAAAATAATTGAAAATAAGATGAAAGGGAAAGGAGAGAGGAGAAGGCAACAGTGTTTCATGAAACAAAGGATAGGGTTAGCTAACAAGAATTAAAACAAAGGGTTAAAGTATGCAATTTTTGGAAACATGCAATGATGCCATAAATCAACTTTTAAATATCTTGCATACATATACATGAAGAGTAAAAACACTTTGTGAATATGTTTGCATGAACATGAATGCCAGCTTTGATTAATTTATAAAAAGTTATATCCACAGGATGTGTAAGCATCGTGAATATAGAAACTTGTAGCTGATCTAAAACAAGTAGTTTCGCCTACCACAGACTCAAATACATGGTTAAATAAAAAAAACAGAGATTTAAAGACTTAAATTTAAATATTAAAAAACAATAGCTAACCATTCCGTCTAGGTCATTAAAGGTTCCTTCATAGTCATCAGTGCTAACATCTATTTCTTGCTTGATTTCTCCAACAGGAGAATCGACTTCTACGATGTCCGGCATGTCAGAATCGGGAACAAGACTCTTTGGTATAGCACCCATTGGGCTCGCATAGCTACCATGCGAGGACGGCTGTCAAAGGATATTTACAAATTTAACGTCAATGTTCACTTTTAGACAACGAAAAAAAATTCATGGTCATTTTAAATAAGTTCTAATATATCGTTACCTGCGAATCGGACTGAAATCTGTCCGCATTTGTGGCCTCGCATGCACCAGACGACTTTCGACGACGTTTTTCTGACGGTGGCCTGTCAGGCTCACTTAGTGCTTCACGAGTAGTATCCTCTGCTGGGGTGCCCGGTTTCTTCATCGTATTGTCCGTTAAACCGCGTATTTTCAACGCTTCGGCCGTTTTAATAAACATTGGTAGTAAATGCTGACTAACATTGACCTCACCCTTGTACATAAACTGAAGCAACGCTTCCATTTCTGAAGCGTTAACATCTTTCAAAAAAATAATTGGGTGAGGGTGCTGATTTTGAATAAAAAGACTTTCGAAATAGGGACTACAAGCAGACAAAATAGTCTGATGAGCTCTGAACGTCTGTCCATCACAAGCCAATGTCACATCGACAAGAGCTTCTCTTTGCAATAGGCTGCATAGCACATCAGCCAAATTCGCTGGATGATTATTCCATCTTAAACAAAATTGTTGTTCCATATTTTCTTTATCCAGGTCAGTCTGTAAATGAGAGCAGATTCTTAAGCACAATGCAGATAATAAACATTATCTGCAAATAAAAATATGTTTTAGTATGCGTTCATATGAAGTAGTCCATAAATAGCAGAACATTTTCTCCCTTACGAGAAGCTATTGAAAGGCAAATATATTGGTTAACTATTACTTCGTAGCGCAGAAAAAAGTTCCCCTACGACATTCACGGATTATTGCAGCTCAAACTCAAAATATTATCTAACCTGTATTCACACGTGATTAAACAAGCGATCAAGGCATTTATTTTAACTTCCAAGTTACTTGAATATTTGGAGCAACAACACCATAGCTTTAATGAACAACAGACTGAAGCGATATCGACTCAAACGATAGCCATCGTTCATTCGATTCGGTTGATTCGATTCGAATGTTTCCAGTTCTATCAACACGGACGTTTGAATCATGTGATTTACGTTCCGTGTTCATATTAAGCTACGTTACACTAGGCGAGTTTATACTCGTTTGATAATTCGCTCGCTGCTACTAAATTCGATTTGTGTAATGAGGTTTGCTAAAAAACTCGCTCTGTTAGAGTGAAGACCAAGCTTCTTCACTCGCGCGCTATTATACTGGCTGGTGAACAGCAAGTAAACTCGCCTAATGTAGTCAGTCTCGCATAATGTCTTTGCTAACGAAATATTTTAGCACAGTTGCTCGAAATAATGTACACAGCAGAAGTGCTGAAACATTGTAGCTGAAACATTGTAGCTGAACATTGCGGTCGTGTCATCACTTCAGACGGAAATTATGACGACAGATAATTCTGTTGAGATTACTGCTAGTTTGAGTCTGTTGAATAAACTCTTTCCAATAGTTAAAAACATGCATTTTTTAAATATATCGCTAGTGATAAGTTTGATCGTCCACTACTGACAACCACCATATTGTAGAATATTTTATTTCAGTAATAGTAAGTGGCTCCCATGCTAATTTAAAAGGCCAGTATCATTCACATGATGTGGTTTAATGGAATCCAAATGACTTTGGGGTATCTAACAATAAGTACCTAGATTTGTCCCTGCTATTAGCCTATGAAAATGAGTACAGGCAGACATTGACTTTGTAGAGTATCATTAGCAACTATTCTCTTGAAACAATGCATTTCACTCATTTTCAGTTCAAGATTGTGAAATGACACTTGGTTTTCTTTTAATAACAATACCTAGAAAAATTGATTGTGTTAAACCAACATAAAATACGTGCTAAGATTCACCAAACATTACTCAACTGCTAATGAGCAGCTCTATAGCAACTTTATTTAAGCAACATTGCTATCACAAACATATCAACTAGACTCTAAGCCTCTTTTATTAATTCAGTCTTCATTTTGTTCACTGTATTTTCATTTTTTTCTTCAGTTGGCATCCTACCTTATAGCATAGTTTTATAGTCTCAATTTTTGAGGGTTCAAAAGAAACTAGCCGCTATGAGTTAGACAATGGTTGCTAATTTTAATTATTTTTGTATAAATTTAAATTTCATTTTATTTTAATTTATTCATCATTAAATCATTTTCACATCTCTCATTTATAAATTAAATTGCTTTATCTTCCTCTAATTTTAGCTCTCTAGAGTAAAAAGGAAAATTCATCTCCGTCCATTTCCACTAAAATTGGAACAAACCCTGCATTTTCCATTATCCCAGTTGCTCCTCCCTAGAACAATTTAAATTGGATCATTGCCTTAAAATATTTTTTATTATCAAGTATCCTGATATATTCTTTTTTGTGAAATTTTTAGGAATATAACCTCCAGGATAGGCATTATCTGCCTGTATTAGCAGAGCTAATATTACTTCTGGAAAACTACGCAAGACTCTCTGGTCACAGCAATAACTTACTAGAGGGTGTAAGCAATTAATTTCACAGTTGATGATCTCTTGGACTGGAGAATTAGTCATCTATTATCTAAGGAGATGATGGATAAGTAGTTCTCAGAACCGCATAAAAATTGCCTTTTTAAACGGAGATAGAAACTACCATGTATTGCAGATGAATACTGCAGTATGGAAGATGCAAATTTCCAACTCTATTTTAAACATAGTATGGATGAAACCATCCAAAAAAACAATCTATTAAAGACCAATTAGTTCTTGAAAGATTTATTTGCAATAAATGTAACAATAATTTATTTACAACATTTAGAGTAACATGCTAAAAATATTGGTCCATTCCAAAGTTGGGCATGGATTTCTGCTTCAAATTAGGGAGAGCTAACAAACATTTAAAAAAAGCAGTGGGAAATGTTCACAATGAAAAACAAGGTTCGAGTTAGGTCAGAATCAAAGAGGGAAAATCCCTTCACTTTTTGATGTGATAAACATAGATTGCAATCTGTTACATAAGAGTCAGGTATTTTATGAACCCAAAATCCAGTCTACTAGACAGTTATATCTGGAGATTACACTATTAACATACAGCCTATATCAAGCCTCAGAAGTTGTTTCAAGGCACATAGTATCAAAGTCAACAGCTTTTCTACTTCTAAAATAAAGTCTGAATTGAAGGGAATTCATTAACACATCTAGTTCACTTCAAGGTTAGCAGGTAAATGGACTAGAATAGGCCTACATCTTGGGGTCACGAACGAGGGTAAATGACCAAACCATGGAAAATGTATCCAAGATCCCAAAATTACCAGCAGAATTTTAAAACTTTACTCTGTACTCCATTTCTTTAAAGACTACTAACATTAAGTAAATTACAATCTTAAAAAATGTTTACCTAAGGAGACTAAGAAGAAAGGAATGAGAAAGTAAATCTTTTGATTAGCAAACAGTGCTTGAATACAATTCTGAGAACGAATAGTGCTTATTTTTTCATCACCTGCATAAAATAAAAATCTTTTTTCTTTCATTTTAATTGCATTCTCTACTATTAATCTTTGTCTTCTATTAAATATATTCATTTTGATAGAATATAAGCAATGCCAGTCTCCAGGTGTGGCAGATTAGAAAGAAACAAATTCATCTATACTCAAACCTTTATACTTGGGTAAAAATCAAAGACCATTGGATAGCAGAATAACTACAACATAATTTAAGTCATGATGTTACAAACTGGATGGTAAAATTTTATGCTACTTGCACAAAGACGGAGCCCATATGTCAAAGCTTATCAATCCTTTGAAAAGCACCTGAAATCTGAAAATTAAAGAACTACAAAAACAGTGAACCTTTTATTAGAATTCAACCCAAGCATTAGCTATTTTAATTAAAATTACAGGTTCTCTATACCATTGAAACTAATTAATTGATTCTATACCTTTTAACCAAAATTTAATCTCTTTGCATGAAGATAAGTATTTGTTCTTCATTTATACCCCATTAACCCAATAGATATCAAAAAACAAATACATTGTTTCAAAATTGTTTTTATATCCCTGTGAGAGCTGGCAATTATTGACAAAAACTGATGTTAACTATTGATTTAGAATGTATTTTCTTCAAACTAACATATCATCCATTGCATTAAAGCATGAAATCTAAATAACAAACTACAGCAATGGGGCTTAAATAATCTTCATTTGCAAGGTTTTAACATATTTTGAGGCTTCCTTATACTAAATAATTTTAAAGTAAACAATAACATATTAATAAATTTTAGGAGAAACTGATTAAGAATCTACTTTCCTTATCTCAGCAGAACTTAACTTTCCTCATTTTAATAATAACTTGTATTAAAGAAAAAAAACCTTTTCATCTATTAAT